>MU118028.1:7442-19276 GCA_014904855.1 Thelephora ganbajun
ACGCACCTCAAACACGAACACAATTCTCTTCATCAAATGGCTCTTTTCACACGACAAAACGGCCGCTTATCTCTATTAGGACTCGGGTTCTTCCTTACAGCCTATGCGCCGCACCGTCCTCTCCCAGCTACCTCGAATTTCGACGATGGATACAGAATCCCACGACGGTCCACTCTCGCCACCGAATGCGGCCATGGGCATCACCAACGCCGCGAACGAGAGGTCTGGTATCGCACCAGCCAAGGCTGCATTTGACTCCGTCAGTGCCCTCCGGGCAATGATTGGGGTGTGTTTCATCCTATTCTGCAACAACGAGCTTCCGATTCACATTTATCCAGGACTCGACGATCAACGAACGGGATTACATCGAGCTTGAAGCATGCTGTGCCAACATATGTGAAGCACTTGAACGGGGGATGAACGGGAGATCAGATGAGCTCAGTACGCCCGTACTGGGAGCAATCGAACAGTTGACTACGTGAGTTGAGCCAGCGATCCATACACCGGGCGATCCACTCACCGAGTTCTGAATCGCAGAACTGTGGCCGAAATCAGGAGGAAGATCGTCAAGCAGGGTAAACGAAATGTATTGTCTCGGCCCTTCCACGCAAAGAACGATAGGAAGTCGATCGCCACCTGGAGGGCGGACCTCAATAGCATTCTCCACGTCTTCAACGTACGTTCATTCGGTTCGTTTCAGTAATCGCCAGTTATCACTCTTTCAGACCGAACTCGCAATCAACACCCACATGATGGTCGCGGATATCCATCGTAATGCGTTGGCAGGTCAGGGAGATACTGACGGCCAACACCACTCGGTAAGCGTGATATCCCGTCCATCAACAACAGAATGCTCACCGTGCCCCAGACTCAGACCAGGTCAGTTATCCCGAATACCATGGGGTCCACATTCTCACTTTTACATAGCGTCTCCCCTGGAGAATTGCCTCCCCCGCCGCCAAGGGCCTGTTTTGGACGTGAAGAGTTGATTGAGAAGGTCGTTGGTCTTGCGCAAAACCTGACACCCATCGCTCTGATCGGCGCCGGCGGAATCGGCAAGACATCCATCGCTCTGACTGTCCTCCACGACAAGCGCATCAAGGAACGGTTTGGAAACAACCGTCGATTCATCCGCTGCGATCAGTTCCCCGCCTCGTGTCCTCATTTCCTCAGCCGGCTGTCCGCAGTCATTGGCGCAGGCATCGAAAACCCCCAGGATTTGGCCCCTCTGCGACCACTCCTATCTTCAAAACAGATGTTCATCGTCCTGGACAACGCCGAATCCATTCTCGACCCCCAGGCGGCGAACAATCAGGGGATAGACGGTGTGGTCGAGGAACTGAGCCAGATCGGCAACATCTGTCTTTGCATCACCTCCCGCATCTCCACTGTTCCCCCCGACTGCAAGAGTCTGGACATCCCAACGCTATCAACGGAGGCCGCACGAGACACGTTCTATCGCATCTACGAGGACAGCGAACAGTCCGATCTGGTCAACAACATCCTGAGACAACTTGACTTCCACCCACTGTCGATCACGTTACTCGCCACAGTCGGATATCACAACAGGTGGGACACCAGGCGACTGGCGAAAGAATGGGATAAGCAGCGAACGGGCGTGCTCCGAGCGCAATGCGATAAGAGCCTTGCCGCTACCATCGAACTTTCGCTCACTTCACCGACGTTCATCGAACTTGGCCCCGACGCCCGCGATCTGCTTGGTGTCGTCGCCTTCTTCCCTCAAGGCATCAACGAGAACAACTTGGAGTGGTTGTTTCCCACCATCTCGGACAAAGAGAATATGTCGGACAAATTCTGCCTTCTTTCTCTGACGTATCGGAGCAACGGCTTCGTCACGATGTTGGCACCACTCCGGGACTACCTTTCTCCGAAGGGTCCAGGATTCTCCCCACTCCTGCACACAACCAAGGAGCATTACTTCCGCAAATTGTCGGTTGAACTTGATCCTGGCAAGCCTGGGTTCGAAGAGGCGCGGTGGGTCAGTTCGGAGGATGTAAACGTCGAGCACCTGCTGGACGTCATCACATCTGTTGGCGCAAACTCAGATGACGTCTGGCTAGCTTGTGGGCGTTTCATGGGACACCTCTTTTGGCACAGACGTCAGCTGGTTATATTAGGGCCAAAGGTCGAAGGACTCCCGGATGACCATCCCTCTAAGCCACAATGCTTGTTCCAGCTCTCACGGTTGTTTGGCTTGGTTGGAAATCGTGCAGAGTACAAACGACTCCTCATTCACACGTTGAAGCTCTGGAGGGGGCGGGGGGATGACTTTAAGATTGCTGAAACATTGAGGTTCCTATCCACTGCAAACCGGTTCCTAGCCCTTTACGAGGAAGGAATAACACAGGCAAACGAAGCGTTGGAAATTTACGAACGACACAATCACATATCGGGACAAGCACGATCTTTGCAAAATCTCGCTTTCTTGTTGTGGGGCGACAAGCAATTCGACGCCGCGGAAACGGCTGCATCCCGAGCAATTGATCTCTTATCAAACATTAACGACCAATTTGGCATCTGCCAAGGCCACTGTATCCTCGGCTATATATGTCGGACCAAGGGCAAGACGAAGAAGGCCATAAACCACTACGAGACGGCCCTTGGGATTGCTTCCTCTTCCAACTGGGACTACGAGCTGTTTTGTATTCATTACTCCCTCGCACTGCTGTCTTTTTGCCAAGGCGGGTTCGGTAACGCACACATTCATATTGAACGCGCCAAGTCGTACGCGGTCAATGACCTATACAATCTGGGTTATGCGGTGGAGCTGGAGGCTTGGGTTTGGTATAAAGAACGCAGATTTGAAGACGCAAAGTCTGAGGCTTTGTGCGCTGCTGATGTTTACGAGAGGCTTGGGGCCTTGGGAGATCTAAAGCACTGTAGAGCGCTCCTCCGGGATATCAAAGGGAAAATGAAGGAGCTGGTTACCCCTGGTGAATAGGATTTCAACGGTGAGCTCCTTGAAACGGCGTCGCCTCCTATATCTGCCAACTCTCCAGTCTCAGCTCAGAGTGCCAGACGTCATCTTACCAGTATATTCAGACGTATCCTTCTGCAAACAACCGTGCATCTGGCCAGATATTCCATTCCAAAACGTAGCATTCCTCATTATTGCTGCTACCCTCTATTCCCTCTTTTTTTTTTTTCCCCAAGGACAGTTTCTATCATATTAGTTAACTTCCCGTAACGGCCCATCGCTGTGTTTTGTTTCACTGCCCGTTGATCTGTACCCTGTGTTGTCTAAATCCCCATATTTGATGTTGTATTATTTTCTTTCACTTTTTGCATGTGTCGCATTGTCAGTGATTTTCAGACGTTCTACTGCCAGTATGACAACTAACATCCTTGATAGTACATCCAGACTAGAATCCGATATCCAACCCCAGGTTCTTCACGGTCCCTTACAATAAGTTCTCCGCGCAGCGGCTTTGCATGTTGTCAATGTTTTAAGCATTTCTTCTCTCGGCAGGATTGGTGGCCGCGCCCACGATTCACGTTGGCGTGAACCATATCAAATGCGGTGGAGGTTATTCATCCTGAGGCTTCTACGTCTCTGCCATGCCCATTGTACCAGCACGCTGTAACGGATGCGGCTCTACCAAGAGACGCCTTGAATCCTGCCTAGACGCGCTTAAGGAGGGTTCCGACGAAGATTGGGATCTCTCTCCATTAACCGGAGCCGGCGAGACCGTGGTCTTCGTGGCCATTCTGGGACGGTTACGAGCGTTATCCAGAAACCCCGAAGCAGCTCGTTCCCTGATCATTGTTAGTAGCGTCGAATTGGCTCGACAGGCGATGGATCAGGCACGAAAGCTGTCCGCCCACTGGACAGCGGAAATCGGACAAGGAGCACGCCGGTATATCGTGTCTGGGCCGCCCATGTGTGTGTAACGCTTATCCCTCTTTAGCGCCACCACCGATACAGTGTTCCCAGCACCGTCGCAACATCCCAGACATTGCTTAGAGTTCTCGTTCCACGATGAGTGAGGTTGACATCGTGCACTTTCGACAAATGACGCTATCGCCCCATGGCCCTCCCTCAGCCAGGACGTGCAAAAAGCGTGACAGAAATGACACCTCACGAACGACGATGCTACCGCGCAAGCCACAAAAGCAATGGACATCCTCGAGAAGTACTACCCCGATGACGACCATGTTTTTATCGACGATAATGCCACGACGCACCCGAAGTGGGCTCGAGACGTGGTTTCTGAGCGTAGGATGCCGGTGAACACGTCGAAAGAAATAAACAGGCTTGTCCCTACTCCAAGTCTCGATGAATCTGGGCGCCAGTTCTTCGGTGTTCGATCCGGTCCTTCGACTGTGTAACGTTGACGGTCGGCATCATTGGTAGAAAGTGCACAACGCCAACCTTATCTACAGTCATTCGATGAGATCTCTGAGATCGCCACATCAGAATCCGCAGCCACCATAAGGAACCTTAAACCCTGGGCACCCTTGGCGAGTCGCTCCGAGTCACCGGCAACAGAATCGTTTGACTTGTTGGCAAGAATACTGTCCTTGAAGAAGGCAACCATTGACCCTGGAACACGAGATCGCGAGGATACAGGGGAAAAGCCCTTGGGATTATCTCGCCAGGGTCACTCTCTGAGTGGATCGGGCTTTCTTTCTGTTTCTCGTCGAAGCAGACTGTATGATCAGATACTATCAGGGTTCGGTTATCTTCCCCCCAGAGCCCCTGCTTCCCAGACGCAGTTGGCCGTGATAACCACAAACTCGAGTGCTCACCACCCCGGGCACTCGCAACAGGTTTTCGATTGGTATGCATGTGACAGCATGATCCATTTTGAACTCGGTTTAAGTGGATCTCACCGATTTACGGACTATCCATGACACCAGATACCATCATACCCATCGTAGAAGGGTACTATTAACAGAGATTTATTCCTCGATATCTAAAGTCTTCTGTATCGCGTGTACCAACGAAACTGGATGATCGAACTCCAGGGTGGTACCAGCATACAGTAGGGTTGGGGTATGCAGGAGTGCAATCCTTCCTGACCCCGTAATTCGCAAGATTGGTCGAGTTATGAGCGGAACAGCCGTAGCGTCGTGATTCCAGGTGGGCGATCTGGAGACCATCCGTGGTCCGACGCAGCGGACGGGGTCCCGGCAGTTCCCTTAAAGGCTCTAAACGTCTGTTTAGAAGTGGATATAGCCTTATGAACAGTAGACTTTCCACGACTCTTTGGAATTTCTCAACTTCGAATATCTTGTCGGGGAGGAGGACCATCGGGACTCCCGACTGATATCTGGGGTTCGAAACAATACAATTCACAGTGACTGGTACCCGTTATGAGTTCGAAAGGGATTCTATGTTGGCCATGAAAAGTCGCTCACTCATCCAGTCGCGAATTCTCCAATAGTCGTCACGACGAAATCCAAGAGGAACTGAAGGATGGAGTTCCGAAGTACCAAGCATATCGACGGGCAAGTCGCGTTCGATCCAGTCCGTGTAGTACTGCAAATTTTCTCACCTGCTGCATAGTCCATCCCGCTAGACCTTTTACTTCAGCGTCGTCCACAGATCCTCCGACACGACGAGGGGGCAGACCATCACCGTTCGGTGATAAAAAAGACACAGAGGGTCCAAACGAGAACGTCAGTCCTCCCAATGCGAGTATGAGCCCCGACGCGACGCTCGGGTGGTGTACCCTTGTACGATGATCGATTGGGAGGTTTACGCACCTTTTACGCCGAGTCCGTCCAAGCGCGGTTGGATTGGAAATCCAAGCTGGAGGTGATCGCGTTGAGGAAGGAGTCGAACAAGGTGTTTGGAGTGGAGACCTTGAGCGTAGATACGTTCCATGCTCCTACACTTGTGGCGAACGCGGGCCCGTTGTGGAATAATGATGGGAACTTCACGGGCAAGGTGACTTGCTCTGTTCCTTTCGGCAAACCATCACGAGCTTCCTCACACGTTTTGGCGCTGACATCATGGGTTTACAGCAACCCCTGATGGTCGTGGTCTAGTGGCCATTGGATGGGCGGAAGGAGTGTGGATTGGGTTCAGGCATGATTCACGGTGTATGTGTTTCCTCGGCTTTTAATATGTTTCTTCCTCACTTTAGACGTTTGTTTAGCGATGCGACAAGTGCTGTATCCAAGAACGGTCTCTCAGTGTGCCATGCTCGAAGATTTCGGTATCTCCCTCGTGCTCGCGGACAAGGTATGCGATGGGTGGTTTTAGTTTATCGGCACGTTGCTAACGGCCATCGCAGCCGCTCTTTGCTTACCGTATCGAAACGCTTGTTCCCTCGTCACCTAGAGCAGCGAACGCTTCGCAGGCACCTCAAAAACTCAATGGGAATAAGGACGTGTAGTTCTTTACCGTCGGGAACCTTGGTTGCAGGACGTTGGTCATTTATCCGAAGGGTGTGGGTGATTCCAGATTTTCCAGGATCTATTTCACCCGACCGGGGATCCCTTCCAGCCCGACAGCGTATTCCGAGTCCTCGAACCGGTTATTGGAAGGACAAACGAGAAGACGCTCAACCTCCGGCCGGGTCGAGGTTCGGTCTACAGTCCCAACGGTCGGTAGGTTTCGCATGACCCCTCCGATTTCTCGGGTGCTGAGTTGTTTATTTTCAGAGCTTCTTGTCCTCGGACTCTCACGAGTTGTTCCTGAAAGTAAGGGTCGTGATCTTGTGTGGCGAAGGTTTCGAAATTACGGATCTCTCAGAGTCAGTCGCCGATTCGTGTAGATGGGGGGTGCCTTTATTGATACCTACGTAGTTTCAAGAGCGTTACCATCCCTCAGAAGGAAGACCCTCGATTGGAGAAGCTCGCAAAGACATGCGAGTCGTGTAGGCCCATGGCTATGTTCAGGCCGAACAAAGGTGAGTTCCTGCTCTGCTGTGATAGTGTGTCTTGGGTAGAGGGAGCGAAATGAGCCAACAACATTCACGGAGTTCGGGCTGTATGTCAATAAACACGGAGACCCAAGCCGTCGCATAGGTACAGTCGAGTGGGAAGACACGGAAGAGTGGGTCGCCTGGCACCCGCCTTACACCCTCCTCTTCGACAGCCGATTCATCGAAACCAGACACGTAGAGACCGGTCGCCTGGTCCAAATCACCTCCGGAAACTACACGCGATGGATCTGGAATGGGCGAGGCACGAACCACTCTCAAGCCGCCTCGGAAGGTTCTCGGGACGAGATCGTTCCGCAAGAACCAGGGGCACACGGCGGGTAACTAGGTTGCGCTCATTCACCTTCGATGGATGGTGCAATGGAATCCTGTTCTCGTACCTCCACCTCCGGTTTCCTTGTATACAAATACTAGGTCTCCAATAGCATGAACGTGTAAGATGTAATTGCGATTCTGAAAGGTCACAGCCAATTTCACGTGGTCGCACACATGGATCCAATGGTAGAAGCTAGTGCGAGCCTGTCAAGCCATGTTTTTGGGATTTTCTCAAATTTAGTGCGCTTTTGTGAGCGTGCAGGTGGTTCGGGGCACTTCCACAAAACCCAACGCCAATTCGACGCATATCGATAAACCCACACAATGATTGGATGCGTGTTTTTCCGACAGTCACTCGATATATCGCGTAAGGCGTTTCTGGTGATGTAGACCGGTGAGGCGAATCATAGAAGACAAGAAAAAGTGACGGACACACCTCCACATCAGCTGTGGCGGGTAAGGCCTTTCTTTTTTCAGGGCAACCCGAATGAGAGGCAGAATGGGAACACAGGAGGTGCTGGAATCCGGGAAATTACGCAGGTCTCAAAACGCTTCAAATGCGAATCCAACCCTCTTTGCCACTAGATGGCTCTGTTTGCACGCCGCGTGCCATGTCAAAATGGGCGCTCATCTCTGTTAGGGTTCAGATCACAGATTCTCCCTCATAGCCTTTGTGCTGCACCGTTTTCTCTCAGCTACCTCGAATTTCGACGATGGATACAGAGTCCCACGGCGGTGCTCTCTCGTCACTGAACACGGCCATGGAAATCACGAATGCTGGGAATGAGAGGCCTGGTACTGTACCAGCTAGGGCTGCGTTTGACTCCGTCAGTGCCCTCCGGACGATGATTAGGGTATGTTTCCCCCTATTCTGCGATGACAAGCTTCCGGTTCACATTTATCCAGGACTCGATCCACGACGAACGGGATTACATCGAGCTTGAGTTATGCTGTGCCAATATCTGTGAAGCACTTGAGCAGGGGATGGACGGGAGATCAGATGAGCTGAGTGAGCCCGTACTTGGAGCAATCGAACAGTTGACTACGTGAGTCGAGCCAGCGGTCCATACACCGGGCGATTGACTCACCGAGTTCTGAACCGCAGAACTGTGGCCGAAATCAAGAAGAAGATTGTCAAGCAGGGTAAAAGAAACGTATTGTCCCGACCCTTCCACGCGAAGAACGATAAGAAGTCTGTCGCCACCTGGAGGGCGGATCTCAATAGCATTCTCCATGTCTTCAACGTATGTTCAGTCGATTCGTTCCAGCAACCGCTAAGAGCCCCGTTCAGACCCAGCTTATACTCAATACCCACATGGTCGTCACGGATATCCGTCGTAACGTGTTGTCGGGTCGGGGAGATACTGGCGGCCAACACCACCTGGTAAGCGTGATTGCCTATCCATCAACAAAAGAACACTCACCGTACTCCAGACTCAAACCAGGTCAGTTATCTCAAATATCATAGGGTCCATAGTCTCACTTTTACATAGCGTCCCCCCTGGAGAACTGCCTCCCCCGCCACCAAGGGTCTGTTTCGGACGTGAAGCGTTGATCGAGAAGATCGTTGGCCTTGCACAAAAAATGACACCAATTGCTCTCATTGGTCCTGGCGGGATTGGCAAGACGTCCATCGCCTTGACCGTCCTCCACGACAATCGTATCAAGAAACGGTTCGGGGATAACCGGCGATTCATCCGCTGCGACCAGTTCCCAGCTTCACGGGTTCATCTCCTCAGTCGACTTTCCACGGTCATTGGCGCGGGCATCGAAAACCCCGAGGATCTGACTCCTCTACGTCCATTCCTATCTTCGAAGGAGATGCTGGTGGTCCTCGATAATGCAGAATCTATTCTCGACCCGCAAGGACCCAAGGCCCAGGAGATCTATGGTGTGGTGGAGGAGTTGAATCGTTTCGACAACATTTGTCTGTGCATCACTTCCCGCATCTCCACTCTCCCTCCTGACTGCAAAACTCTCGAAATCCCAACATTGTCATTGGAGGCCGCACACGACACGTTCTATCGCATCTACGAGTATGGCGAACAGTCCGATTCGATCGACAACATTCTTCAGGGACTGGACTTCCATCCGCTATCGGTTGCGTTGCTCGCTACAGTCGCACATCACAACAAGTGGGGCACCGACCGACTTATCAGGGAATGGGACAAGCATCGCACACAGGTACTTCGGACAGATTACAATGGGAGCCTCGCAGCAACGATCGAACTTTCGCTGGCTTCACCGACTTTCATCGAACTTGGCCCCGACGCCCGGGACTTGCTTGGTGTCATTGCCTTCTTCCCCCAAGGCGTCAACGAGAACAACCTCGACTGGCTGTTTCCTAGCATCTCGGACAAAGAGAAGATGTTGGACCAGTTCTGCCTTCTTTCTCTGACGTATCGAAGCAACGGCTTTGTCACGATGTTGGCACCACTCCGAGACCACCTTTCCCCAAAGAGTCCAGGATTCTCCCCACTCCTGCACACAACCAAGGAGCATTACTTCCGCAAATTGTCGGTTCAAGTTAATCCTAGCCGGCCTGGGTTCGAGGAGGCGCGGTGGATCATTTCGGAGGATGTAAATGTCGAGCACCTGCTGAACGTCTTCACATCTGCTGACACAAACTCGGATGACGTCTGGCTAGCTTGTGGTCGTTTCATGGGACACCTCTTTTGGCACAGACCTCGACTGGTTGTGTTAGGGCCAAGGGTCGAAGGACTCCCGGATGACCATCCCTCCAAGCCACGATGCTTGGTCCAGCTCTCACGATTGTTTGACAGGGTTGGAAATCGTGCAGAGTACAAACGACTCCTCATTCACACGTTGAAGCTCTGCAGGGAGCGGGGGGGTGACCTTAAGGTCGCTAAAACATTGGGGTTCCTATCCGATGCAAACCAGCACCTAGGCCTTTACAAGGAAGGGATATCACAGGCAAACGAAGCGTTGGAAATTTACGAACGACACGATCACATATTCGGACAAGCAGAAACTTTACGATATCTCGCTTGCTTGTTGTATGACGACAAGCAATTCGACGCGGCGGAAACGGCTGCATCCCAAGCGATCGATATCTCATCAGACATCAACAACCAATTCGGCATCTGCGATTGTCACCGTGTCCTTGGCAATATATGTAGATCCAAAGGCAAGACAGGGAAGGCCATCGACCACTACGAGACAGCCCTTGGGATTGCCTCCTCTTCCAACTGGGACAACCAGCTGCTTTGGATTCATTACTCCCTCGCACAACTGTTTTCCAATCAAGGCGGATTCGGTGATGCACACACTCACATCAAACGCGCCAAGTCGTACGCGGTCAATGACCCATACAATCTGGGTCGGGCGATGGAGCTGGAGGCTTGGGTTTGGTATAAAGAACGCAGGTTCGAAGACGCAAAGTCTGAGGCTTTGTGCGCCGCTGATGTTTACGAGAGGCTTGGGGCCGCAGGAGATCTAGAGCGCTGCAGAGAGCTCCTCCGGGTCATCGAAGGGAAAATGAACGAGCAGGCTACCTCTGGTGAGCCCCTGGAAGTGGCGCCACCTCCTACGCCTATTGACTCTAGTCTCAGCTCGGGGTACCGGACGCCATCTCACAAGTCTATTCAGACGTGTCATTCCGCAAACAATCGACCATGCGTCTGGCCAGATGTTCCATTCCCGAACGTAGCATCCCTCATTATTGCTGCTACCCTCTATTCCCTCTTTTTCCCCCGAGGACATTTTCTATTATACTGGTTGACTTCCTGTAACCGTGTACTGCTCTGTATTTTGTTTCACTGCCCGTTGATCTGTACCCTGTATTGTCTAAATCTTTATTTTTCATGTCGTATTTTTTTCTTTCACTTTTTGCATGTGTCGCAGAATGTCCGTGATTTTCAGGCGTCTGGTTTGCCAATGTGACAACTAACATTCTTGATGGTATTTCCAGACCAGAATCCGATATCCGACCCCGAGCTTTTCATGGTCCCTTGCAAGAAGTTCTCTATGCAAAGCCTTTGCGTGTTGCTAACATTTTAAGCATTGTACTCTCGACAGGGTCGGTGGTCGCGCTCACGATTCACCATGACGTGACCATATCGAATGCGGTGGGGGCTGTTGACCCTAAGGTTCCTATGTCTCCGCCATGCTCATACAGACACACTGAAACGGATGCGGCCCTGCAAAGAGACGTGCCTTGAATCCTGGCTAGACGTGCCCAAGGAGGATTCTACGAAGATCGAGATCTCTCCCCCAACCGGAGCTGGCAAGACCGTGGTTTTCGTGTCTCCTGGGACGGTCGCAAGCGTTATCCAGAAACTCAAAGTAACCCGTTCCCTAGTCATCGTTGGTAGTGTTGAACTGGCTCGGCAAGCAACTGATCTTGATTAGGTATGAAAGCTCTTCGCCCACTGGACAGTAGAAATTGAACAAGGAGCACCGGTATACCGCGTCTGCCAGACATCGCTCAGGATTCAAATATTCACGTTCCGCGATTACAAAGGTTCGATAATTTGACAGGACTGAAGGCAATCATGATTATCGTAGATGAGGTATACCACGCCGCCGCACCCTCCTATAGTCACATCGTTTTTTGTTTCAACTTGGGCATCAAGAATCCGCACG
>MU118028.1:25656-41140 GCA_014904855.1 Thelephora ganbajun
ACACCGGGCGATTGACTCACCGAGTTCTGAACCGCAGAACTGTGGCCGAAATCAAGAAGAAGATTGTCAAGCAGGGTAAACGAAACGTATTCTCCCGACCCTTCCATGCGAAGAACGATAAGAAGTCTGTCGCCACCTGGAGGGCGGATCTCAATAGCATTCTCCACGTCTTCAACGTACGTTCAGTCGATTCGTTCCAGCAATCGCTAAGAGCCCCTGTTCAGACCGAGCTTATACTCAATACCCATATGATCGTTACGGATATCCGTCGTAACGTGTTGCCGGGTCAGGGAGATACTGACGTCCAACACCACTCGGTGAATGTGATTTTCTATTCATCGAAAACAGAATGCTCACCGTACCCCAGACTCAAACCAGGCTAGTTATCTCGAGTACCATGGAGTTCACAGTCTCACTTTTATATAGCGTCCCCCCTGGAGAATTGCCTCCCCCGCCGCCGAGGGCCTGTTTCGGACGTGAAGAGTTGATCGAGAAGGTCGTTGGTGTTGCCCAAAACCTCACACCCATCGCTCTGATCGGCGCCGGCGGAATTGGCAAGACATCCATCGCTCTGACCGTCCTCCACGACAAACGCATCAAGAAACGGTTTGGAAACAACCGTCGGTTCATCCGTTGCGATCAGTTCCCCGCCTCATGTCCTCATTTCCTCAGCCGACTCTCTGCAGTCATTGGCGCGGGCATCGAAAACCCTGAGGATTTGGCCCCTCTACGACCATTCTTATCTTCAAAAGAGATGTTCATCGTCCTGGACAATGCCGAGTCCATTCTCGACCCCCAGGCGCCGAACGCTCAGGGAATAGATGCTGTGGTCGAGGAACTGAGCCAGACCAACAACATCTGTCTTTGCATCACCTCCCGCATCTCCACTGTTCCTCCCGACTGCAAGAGTCTGGACATTCCAACGCTGTCGACGGAGGCCGCGCGAGACACGTTCTATCGCATCTACGAGAACGGCGAACAGTCCGACTCAGTCAACAAGATCCTGGGACAACTGGACTTCCACCCGCTGTCGATCACGTTACTCGCCACGGTTGGACATCATAACAAGTGGGACACCAACCGACTGGCGAAAGAATGGGAGAAGCAGCGAACGGGGGTGCTCCGTGCGCAGCGCAACAAGAGCCTTGCCGCTGCCATCGAGCTTTCGCTAACTTCACCAACATTCATCGAACTCGGCCCCGACGCCCGAGACCTGCTCGGTGTCATCGCGTTCTTCCCCCAAGGCGTCAACGAGAACAACCTCGAGTGGTTGTTTCCTGCCATCTCGGACAAAGAGATCGTCCTGGACAAATTCTGCCTTCTTTCTCTGACGTATCGGAGCAACGGCTTTGTCACGATGTTAGCACCACTCCGAGACCACCTTTCCCCAAAGAGTCCAGGATTCTCCCCACTCCTCCACACAACCAAAGAGCATTACTTCCGCAAATTGTCGGTTCAAGTTAATCCTAGCCAGCCTGGGTTCGAGGAGGCGCGGTGGATCATTTCGGAGGATGTAAATGTCGAGCACCTGCTGAACGTCTTCACATCTGCTGACACAAACTCGGATGACGTCTGGCTAGCTTGTGGTCGTTTCATGGGACACATCTATTGGCACAGACGTCGACTGGTTGTGTTAGGGCCAAGGGTCGAAGGACTCCCGGATAACCATCCCTCCAAGCCACAATGCTTGTTCCAGCTTTCACGGTTGTTTGACGCGGTTGGAAATCGTGCAGAGTACAAACGACTCCTCATTCACACGTTGAAGCTCTGGAGGGAGCGGGGGGGTGACCTTGAGGTCGCTCAAACATTGGTGTTCCTATCTAATGCAAACCGGCACCTAGCCCTTTACGAGGAAGGGATATCACAGGCAAACGAAGCGTTGGAAATTTACGAACGACACGATCACATATTCGGACAAGCACAAACTTTACGATATCTCGCTTTCTTGTTGTGTGCCGACGAGCAATTCGACGCGGCGGAAACGGCTGCATCCCAAGCGATCGATATCTCATCAGACATCAACAACCAATTCGGCATCTGCGATTGTCACCGTGTCCTTGGCGATATATGTGGATCCAAAGGCAAGACAGGGAAGGCCATCGACCACTACGAGACAGCCCTTGGGATTGCCTCCTCTTCCAACTGGGACAACCAGCTGTTTTGCATTCATTACTCCCTCGCACAACTGTTTTCCAATCAAGGCGGATTCGGTGATGCACACAGTCACATCAAACGCGCCAAGTCGTACGCGGTCAATGACCCATACAGGCTGGGTCAGGCGATGGAGCTGGAGGCTGGGGTTTGGTATAAAGAACGCAGGTTCGAAGACGCAAAGTCTGAGGCTTTGTGCGCCGCTGATGTTTACGAGAGGCTTGGGGCCGCAGGAGATCTAGAGCGCTGCAGAGAGCTCCTCCGGAATATCGAAGTGAAAGTGAAGGAGCCGGCTACCTCTGATGAATAGGATTTCAATAGTGAGCTGCCTGAAGCGGCGCTGCCTTCTGTGCCTGCTAACCCTCCAGTCTCAGCTCGGGGTGCCAGACGCCGTCTCACAAGTCTATTCAGACGCGTCCTTCCACAAACAATCGACCATGCATCTGGCCGGATGTTCCACTCCCAAACGTAGCATCCCTCGTTATTGCCGCTATCCTTCATTCCCTCTTTTTTCCCCAACGACATTTTCTATTATACTGGTTGACTTCCTGTAACCGCGCACTGCTCTGTATTTTGTTTCACTACTCATCGCTGACACCGCTTGATCTGTACTCTGTGTTGTCTAAATCCCCATCTTTCATGTTGTATTCTTTTTCTTTCAATTTTTGCATGTGTGGTAGAGTGTCCGTGATTTTCAGACGTTTGGTTTGCCAATGTGACGGCCAACATTCTTGATGGTATTTCCAGACCAGAATCCGATATTCAGCCCCCGAGTTTTTCGTGATCCCTTGCAAGAGGTTCTCTACGCAAAGGCTTTGCGTGTTGTTAACATTTTAAATTTTAAGCATCGTGTTCCTGACAGGATCGGTAGCCGCGCTCACAATTCACCATGATGTGAACCATATCAAATGCGGTGGGGGCTGTTCACCCTAAGGTTCCTATATCTCTCCCATGCTCATACCGGCATACTGAACGGATGCAGCTCTACAAAGAGACATGGCTTGAATCCTGCCTAGACGCGCCCAAGGGGGATTCCACGAAGATCAAGATCTCTCCCCCAACCGGAGCTGGCAGGACCGTGGTTTTCGTGTCTCCTGGGACGGTCGCAAGCGTTATCCAGAAACTCAAAGTAACCCGTTCCCTAGTCATCGTTGGTAGTGTTGAACTGGCTCGGCAAGCAACTGATCTCGATTAGGTATGAAAGCTCTTCGCCCACTGGACAGTAGAAATTGAACAAGGAGCACCGGTATACCGCGTCTGCCAGACATCGCTCAGGATTCAAATATTCACGTTCCGCGATTACAAAGGTTCGATAATCTGACAGGACTGAAGGCAATCATGATTATCGTAGATGAGGTATACCACGCCGCCGCACCCTCCTATAGTCACATCGTTTTTTGTTTCAACTTGGGCATCAAGAATCCGCACGCTGTCAAAAGCGCTGAAGACCAGGCTGTGAATTCGACGGTCACTCCCACCAAACAGTGTACAAATCATCGGTTACTCCGCCAAGCTCAGTCTACACGATGGGGTCGCGCTGGGCTCTGTTTTTTTGACCGGATTGTGTACCACCAGGTCTTTTTTTGACCAAAGGGCGGTGGCCGTAGCTCTGATTCATATTGACACGGGTTCTGGGGTGGGTTGTACAATGCACGACCTGCCTGTGTTCAGGTAGGAATGAATCTCAAGGAGGTGACCGTCAACCCTGCCACTGGGGACTACAGAGCTGCAGACATCCATAGATGACGTATGCGCAGGCGCGTTGACGGTGGGGATAGAGTCCTGTGGGTATGTGCGTGTGCGTGTGTAATATGCGCCATCCGTTGTATCCTATATGCGCAAGTACCAGAGAGGGACAGAGAAAAAGGGGGTGGGTGGAACGCGGGGTGAACGGGTGGTAAGACACGAAAAAAGGATTTAAAAGGAGAGGAAGTAATTATACGAAGGTAAGGATCATAGCTTCGCCAGAACCCAAAGTCCCATACAGAAGGAGGATATCTCAAGTTAGGCGAGATGAAGAAGCTTTGATGGGTAGTAAATAAAGAGTGGCAGAAGGAAGGAGACAGGGAAGACAAGGAGAGATTGAGGACGAGCGAGCGAGAGAATGATACGGGGAGGCTATATGAAGAGTGAAACAAACGGCTTTGATACAGGAAGGGAATGTAATTGACTTCCCGTGGTCAGCTGAGCGATAGTGGCTAGGGAAACACTTTCCGAAGGACCATTAATGTGGTGTGAGTAGCGAAGACGATAACCTCGACCTCGCCACCGAAGATTGACTAGGCAGCTCCGGTTCCGACGAAGGTCCGCTCAACCCCCGTAATCACCGCACTGGGTAGCGGCACCGAACTCCTCTTGTCGTGCAAATTGTTACTGCTGTGGGTTTTGAACAACGAGCTCTTCCTCGCAACGAGTGAACCTATGCCCCCGTGCCTCTCTAGCGACGGAGCTGAATCCCTCGCTGGTACGGAAACGTGCATCTCTGGGACGTCGCTCGGTGCTGACCTCAGAGGTTCCAGATATACACCCCCTCCTCCCCCACTCTGGGTTTCGTCATGCCTCTCATGACCGTCCCTGTATTCCTCGCTACCCTCCGAAGCGATGACGCTGAAGGGTGGACCTGTGTCTTCCGTACCACCGTCATTGATAGACCCAGATGATGGTATGGTCATATCGGGCAGATACGACGAGGCCGACGTCTGCTCGTGTTCTAAACCCTCCGCAATAATATTCATCGGAGCGGGATTCAAAGGTCCTGTATCAACCACGACATCCAGGTCGATTTTATCATCAACGGGGACCACAGGACTATCGTAGAGACCGTCTTTGTACCCCGTCTGGTCGCGATCATCCGAATCTCGATCTCGCAAGGAGGATGATATAGAAGGCGACGGTTGCATGGACTGTATCCGCCTGGTGTCTTGCATCGATGGCGGGTGTGGGATAATCACACTGCCTGTCCTCGTCAGCGGAGAGGGCAGAATCATTGTCTGGTGGAGGGGGTGGTGTTATCGTACTGTAGAAGGGTGTTAATTTGATTCCACTTTGTCAACTTTGTCAATTGGCGCGTACAATAGAACACAGGGAGATCCAAGATAGTACCTCGATGATCCTCAATGATTTGTTCCATCTTCACTTTGATCCCCGTCCTTGTACTCGCACTCGCACTATCATCTGCTTGCTATACCTTGATCAGGGCAGGCATAGGGAGAGTCGCCTCGTCTGATGGCGGTGGAGTGGCCGGTCTCGAAAGCTCAAGAACGAGTTGTTGGAAGGAATGTTGAGTAGCGAAGGGCTTGTGGATAGGTGTTATGGATAGTCACCCAATGATCCAAACAGTCCAGAGGCATTTCCACTACTTACAGGTGGTTCGACGCACTTCCACAAAACCCAAGGCCAATTCAACGCGCTTCGGTAAACTAATACAACAATTCCATGCGCATTTTCCAACGGCCATTCGATACATCGCGTAAGGCGTTTTTTGCGATGTAGTTCAGGCGGCAAGGAAGAGTTATGGGCACAGCTCCGCGTCAGCCGTGGCGAGTAAGATCTTTCTTTTCAGAGCAACCCGAATGCGAGGCGGAGTGGGAGCACAGAAGGTGTTGGAATCCGGGAAAGTACGCGCGCCTCAAGATGCTTTAAACGCGAGTATAACCGGGTGGCTCTTTTTGCACGAGGATGACAAAATGGCCGCTCATCTCTATTAGGTTCAGGTTCTTCTGCCGCACCGTTTTCTCCTACCTACCTCAAATTTCGGCACAGAATCCCAGGACGGTGCTCTCTCTTCACTGAACGCGGCCATGGAAATCACGAGTGCTACGAAGGAGAGGTCTGGTATCGCACTAGCTAAGGCTGCGTTTGACTCCGTCAGTGCCCTCCGGACCATGATTAAGGTACGTTTCCTCCTATTCTGCGATGATGAACTTCCGGTTCACATTCATCCAGGACTCGATGATCGACGAATGCGATTACACCGAACTTGAGTTATACTGTGCTAACATTTGCGAAGCACTCGAGTGGGGGATGGACGGGAGATCAGATGAACTCAGTAACCCCGTACTGGGAGCCATCGAACAGTTGACTACGTGAGTCGAGCCAGCGATGTACACACCGGGTGATTGGCTCACCGAGTTCTAAACCGCAGAACTGTGGCCGAAATCAAGAAGAAGATTGTCAAACAGGGTAAAAGAAACGTATTCTCCCGACCCTTCCACGCGAAGAACGATAAGAAGTCTGTCGCCACCTGGAGGGCGGATCTCAATAGCATTCTCAACGTCTTCAACGTACGTTCAGTCGGTTCGTTTCAGCAATCGCTAAGAGCCCCCGTTCAGACCGAGCTTATACTCAATACCCACACGATCGTCACGGATATCCGTCGTAACGTGTTGCCGGGTCAGGGAGATACTGACGGTCAACACCACTCGGTAAGCGCGATTTTCTATCCATCAACAACATAATGCTCACCGTGCCCCAGGCTCAAGTCAGGTCAGCTATCTTAAATGCTATGGGGTCCACAGCCTTACCTTTACTCAGTATCCCTCCTGGAGAGTTGCCTCCGCCGCCGCCAAGGGCCTGTTTTGGACGCGAAGAGCTGATCGAGAAGATCGTTGGTGTTGCCCAAAACCTGGCACCTATCGCTCTAACCGGCGTTGGCGGAATTGGCAAGACATCCATCGCTCTGACTGTCCTCCACGACAATCGTATCAAGAAACGGTTCGGCGATAACCGACGATTCATCCGCTGCGACCAGTTCCCAGCTTCCCGAGTTCATCTCCTCAGTCGACTTTCCACAGTCATCGGTGCAGGCATCGAAAACCCCGAGGATCTGACTCCTCTACGTCCATTCCTATCTTCGAAGGAGATGCTGTTAGTCCTCGATAATGCGGAATCTATTCTCGACCCGCGAGGAGCCGAGGCCCAAGAGACCTATGGTGTGGTGGAGGAGTTGAATCGTTTCGACAACATTTGTCTGTGCATCACTTCCCGTATCTCCACTCTCCCTCCTGGCTGTAAAACTCTCGAAATCCCAACATTATCAATTGAGGCTGCACACGACACGTTCTATCACATCTACGAGTATGGCGAACGGTCCGATTCAGTCGACAACATCCTCCAGAGACTGGACTTCCACCCGCTATCGATCACGTTGCTCGCTACAGTCGCACATCACAACAAGTGGGGCGCCGACCGACTTATCAGGGAATGGGGCAAGCATCGCACACAGGTACTTCGGACAGATTACAACGGGAGCCTTGCAGCAACGATCGAACTTTCGCTGGCTTCACCGACTTTCATCGAACTTGGCTCCGACGCCCGGGATTTGCTTGGTGTCATTGCCTTCTTCCCTCAAGGCGTCGATGAGAACAACCTCGACTGGTTGTTTCCCACTATCTTGGACAAAGAGAAGATGTTGGACAAATTCTGCCTCCTTTCTCTGACATATCGAAGCAATGGTTTCGTCACGATGTTGGCACCACTCCGAGACCACCTTTCCCCAAAGAGTCCAGGATTCTCCCCACTCCTACACACGACCAAGGAGCATTACTTCCACAAATTATCGGTTAAAATTAATCCGGGCGAGCCTGGGTTCGAGGAGGCGCGGTGGATCATTTCGGAGGATGTAAACGTCGAGCACCTGCTAGATGTCATGACATCTGTTGACGCGAACTCGGACGACGTCTGGCTAGCTTGTGCTCATTTTATGGAACACCTCCATTGGCACAGACGTCGGCTGGTTGCATTAGGACCAAAGGTCGAAGGACTCCCGGATGACCATCCCTCCAAGCCACAATGCTTGTTCCAGCTCTCGCGGTTGTTTAACGTGGTTGGAAATCGTGCAGAGTACAAACGACTCCTCATTCACACGTTGAAGCTCTGGAGGGAGCGGGAGGATGACCTTGAGGTCACTCAAACGTTGAGGTTCCTATCCGATGCGAACCGGTACCTAGGCCTTTACAAGGAAGGAATATCACAGGCAAACGAAGCGTTGGAAATTTACGAGCGACACAATCACATACCTGGACAAGCACAAACTTTGCAAGATCTCGCTTGGTTGTTGTATGACGACGAGCAATTCGACGCCGCGGAAACGGCTGCATCCCGATCGATCGATCTCTCGTCAGACGACCAAGGCATCTGCGGATGTCACCGTGTCCTTGGCCATATATGTGGATCCAAGGGCG
Source organism: Thelephora ganbajun (assembly GCA_014904855.1). Lineage (NCBI taxonomy): Eukaryota > Fungi > Basidiomycota > Agaricomycetes > Thelephorales > Thelephoraceae > Thelephora > Thelephora ganbajun. The sequence goes on from MU118028.1 coordinate 33,990, forward strand.
AGATGGAGAAGGCCATCGACCACTACGAGATAGCCCTTGGGATCGCTTCCTCTTCCAACTGGGACTACCAGCTGTTTTGGACTCATCACAACCTCGCACAACTGTTTTTCGATCAAGGCGGGTTCGACAATGCACACACTCACATCGAACGTGCCAAGTCGTACACGGTCAATGACCCGTACAATCTGGGTTGCGCAATGGAGCTGGAGGCTCGGGTTTGGTATGAAGAACGCAGGTTCGAAGACGCAAAGTCTGAGGCTTTGCGTGCTGCCGATGTTTACGAGAAGTGTGGGGCAGCAAAAGATCTAGAGGACTGCAGAGCGTTCCTCCGGGATATCGAAAGGAAAATGAACCAGCGGGCTACCTCTGGTGAATAGGATGTCAACGGTGAGCTCCTTGAAATGGTGTTGCCTCCTATGTCTCTTAACTCTCCAATCTCAGCTCGGGGTACCAGACGGTCACCTCACCACTCCATTCAGACGTGTCCTACCGCGAATAACCGACCATACATATGTACAGCCATTCCATTCCCAAACGCAGCGTCCCTCATTATTGCTCCTCGATATCTCTTTTTTGCCAAGGACATTTTTCATTGCACTGGTTAACCTCCTGTAACCGCGCATCGTTCTGTGTTTTGTTTCACTACTCGTCATTGATACCACTTGATCTGTACCCCTGTTATCCAAATCTCCATCTTTGATGTTCCATTTTTTTCTTTCGCTTTTTGTATGTGTCATAGAGTGCCTGATTTTCAGACGTTTGGTTTGTCAATGCGACGGCCAACATTCTTGATGGTGTTTTCAGACTAGAATCCAACACCCAGCCCCAAGCTTTCCGCAGTCCCTTGCGACAAGTTCTCCGCGCAGCGGCTTTACACGTTGCCAACGTTTTAAGCATTTTGTTCTCAGCAGGATTGGTGGCCGCGTTCACGATTCACCACGACGTGAACCATATTCAGTATCAAATGCGGTGAGGGCTGTCACCCTAAGGCTCCTATATCTCCGTTATACTCACACCAGCGCACTGAAACAGACGTGGCTCTACTAAGAGACGTACCTTGAACCCTGCCTAGATGCACTCAAGGATGGTTCCATGAAGATCGGGATCTCTCTCCCAACCGGGGCCAGCAACATCGTGGTTTTCGCATCTCTCCTGGGACGGCTGCAAGCGTTATCCAGAAACCCTGGAGTAACTCATTTCCTGGTCATCGCCAATAGCGTTGAACTGGCTCGACAGGCGACGGATCTCGGTTAGGTGCGAAAACTCTTCGCCCACTGGACAGTAGAAGTCGAACGAGGAGCGCACCGGTATACCGCGCCTGGGCCTCTGGGTGTGCGCCATGTTTACTTCTCTTTAGCATTGGCACTGATATGGTGCATCTCTGGCACCACCGCAACATGCTTACCAGACATTGTTCAGGGTTCCACGATTAGTAAGGTTGGCGTCGTGCACTTTCGACCGGTGCTGCCATCGTCTCACGGCCCTCCCCCAGCCAAAAAGCGCAGAAATTCAACAAAAACCATCTCCCCAGCATTTGCCCGTGCCGGATAGGTCACATCTAGTTCTTCACATATTGAACAGGATACTTCACGAACGATGATGTCATTGCGCAGGCCACAAAAGCAATGGACATCCTCGAGAAGTCCTACCCCGATGACGACCACGTTTTTATCAACGACAAGTCTACAACACACCTGAAGCGGGCCCGAGATATGGTTTCTGAGCGTAGGATGCCAGTGAACGCATTGAAAGAAGAAAAAAACTGGCTCGTCCCGACTCCAAATCTTGATGAATCCAGGAACCAGTTCTTCGGTGTTCGATCCGGTCCTTCGACTGTGTAACGTTAACAGTTAACGTCATTGGTGGAAAGTGCACGATGCCAACCTTATCTATGGTCTCTAGAAAACGAGATCATTCGATGAGATCTCTGAGAACTGGTGCGATTGCCACATCAGAATCCCCAGCTACGAATCGCAAACTCCTCCGCCCATTCAAGCTTCCATTATCGTACACGTTGCCAATTTATGTGATATATGCAAAAGGAACCTTAAACCCGGGGGCATCCTCGGCGAGTCACTGGCAACAGAATCGTTTGACATGTTGGTAAGAATCTTGTCCTTGAAGAAGGCAACCATCGATCCTGGAACAGTACGAGATCGCGAGGATACAGGGAAAGAGCTTTTGGGATGATCTCTACAGGGTCTCTCTCTGAGCGGATTGGGCTTTCTTCCTGTTTCTCGCCGAAGCAGACCCTGTGATTAGATACTAGCAGCATTGTATCAGTAACGTGCTTATCTTCCCCCCAGAACCACTGCTTCCCAGACGCAGTTGGCCGTGATAACCACAAACTCGAGTATGTACTCATCATCCCAGCCGCGGCACTCGCAACAGGTTTTCGATTGGTTTCCATGTGACACTGGATGATCTATTGTGAACTCGGATTAGGTGAATCTCGTCAATTTACGGACTAACTGTGATACCAGATACCATCATATCCATCATAGAAGGGTACCATTGACGTAGATTTATTCCTCGGTATCTAAAGTCTTCTGTAGCGCGTATGCCAACGAAACTGGATGGTCAAACTCCAGGGTGGTACCAGCATACAGTAGGGTTAGAGTATACAAGAGTGCAATCCTTCCCGACCCCGTAATTCGCAATATTGGCCGAGTTTTGAGCGTCGTGATTCCAGGTGGGCAGTCTGGAGACTATCCGTGGCCCGACGCATCGGATGGGGTCCCGACAGTTCCCTTAAGGGTTCTGAACGTCCATTTGCAAGTGGATATAGCCTTATGAATAGTAGAGTTTCCATGACTCTTTGGAATTTCTCAACTTCGAATATCATCGAGAAATTGGAAACCGCCAGGACCCCCGACCGGTGTCTGGGGCTCGAAACAGGGACTGTCGCCCGTTATGAGTTTGGAAAAGATTCTATCTTGGCCATGGAAAGTCATCCATCCAGTCGCGAACTCTCCAATAGTCGTCATGGTGAAACCCAAGGAGAAGGATGGAATTACGAAATACCAAGTGTAGCGACGGGCAAGTCACGTTCGACCCAGTATCGCACTGCAAGCTTTCTCACCCGCTGCATAGTCCATCCCCCTGGACCTTCCTACTTTAGCGGCGTTCGCGGATCCTCCGACACAACGAGGGGGCAGGCCATTACTGTTCGGTGGTAAAAAAAAAAAAAAGACACAGAGGGTCCAAACCAGAACATCAGTCCTCCCGGTACGGATATGAGCCCCAACACGATGCTCGAGTGGTGTACCCTTGTATGTTTCACCACAACGGTCGATTGGGGGGTTTATACACCTTTTGCGCTGAGTCCGCCCAAGCACGGTTGGGGTGGAAATCCAAGCTGGAGAAGGCGACTGCGCTGAGGAAGGAGTCGAGCAAGGTGTTTGGAGTGGAGACCTTGAGCGTAGATACGTTCTCTGCTCCTATGCTCATGGTGAACGCGAGCCCGTTGTGGAATAATGATGGGAACTTCACAGGCGAGGTGACTTGTTCTGTTCCTTTCAGCAAACTATCACGAACTTCCTCACATGTTTTGGCGTTGATGTTGCGGGTTTACACAACTCCTGGTGGTCGCGGTCTAGCAACCATTGGATGGGCGGAAGGAGTGTGGATTGGGTTCGGGCATGATTCACGGTGTACGTGTTTCCTCTGCTTTTGATACGTTTCTTCCTCACCTTAGGCGTTTGTTTAGCGATGCGACAAGTCTCGTGTCTAAGAATGGTCTCTGAATGTCCCATGCTCGAACATTTCGGTATCTCCCTTGTGCTCGTGGACAAGGTATGCGATGGGTGATTTTAGTTTATTGGCACGTTGCTAATGGCCATCGCAGTCGCTCTTTACCTACCGTATCGAAGCACTTGTTCCTTCGTCACCTTGGGCAGCGAACGCTACGCAGACACCTCAAAAACTCAGTGGGAACAAGGATGTGCGGGTTCTTTACTGTCAGGAACCCTAGTTACAGGACGTTAGCCGTTTTCCTGAAGAAGAATGTAGGTGACTCCAGATTTTCCAACCCCTTTCACCTGACCAGGGATCCCTTCCAGCTCGACAGCGTATCCCGAGTCCTCGAACCAGTTATTGGAAGGACAAACGAGAAGACGCTCAACCTCCGATCGGGTCGAGGTTCGGTCTACGGTCTCAATGGTCGGAATGATTCCGTGTTTATCGCGTGGGTTTCACATGACCCCTCCGGTTTCTGGGGTGCCAGGCTGTTTGTTTTCAGGACTTCCCGCCCCGGACTTATACGACTTGCTGTTCCTGAAAGCAAGGATCGTAATTCTGTGTGGCATAGGTTTCGAAATCATGGATCTCTCAGAGTCAGTCGTCTTTTCGTGTGGATGGGAGATGCCTTCATTGACAACTACGTAATTTCAAGAGCATTACTATCCCCCAGAAGGAAGATCCTTGACTGGAGAAGCTTGCAAAGAGATGTGAGTCGTGTAAGCCCATGAGTATGTTCAGACCGAACAAAGACCAGTTCCTGCTCTATTATGATGGTATGCGTTAGCTGGGGGCCTGAAGGTGCAACAAGCTGATAACTTTCACAGAGTTCGGGCTGTATGTCAACAACACAGAGACCCAAGCCACCATATAGGTACGGTTGAGTGGGAAGGCACGGCAGAGTGGGTCGCCTGGAACCCGCCCTACATCCTCATCGACAGCCGATTCATCGGAATTCGACACGTAGAGACCGGTCACCTGGTCCAAATCATCTCAGGGAAAGACATGCAATGCATCTGGGACGGACGAGATCGTTCCACAAGAACTAAGGATACATGACAGGTAGCTAGGTCGCGTTCGTTCACTTTCGACAGATGGTGCAATGGAATCCTGTACATCCTCGTACCTCCACCTCTGGTTTCCTTGTATACAAATGCTAGGTTTCCAATAGCCTGAACGTGTAAGATGTAATTACGATTCCAAATGTCACAGCCAAAGATTTCACGTGGTGGCAAACATGAATCCAATGGTAGAAGCTAGTGCGAGTCTGTTAAGCCATGTTTTTGCGATTTTCTCAAATTCAGTGCGCTTCCATGGGCGTATACTGCGGTTCGATGCATTTCCACAAAACTCAGCACCAATTCGACGCACTTCGATAAATCCACACAACAATTTCATGCGTATTTTTCCGACAGTCATTCGATACATACGAACCAAAAAGGCGTAAGGCGTTTTTGGTGGTGTAGACCAGTGGGGCGAATTATAAAAGGCAAGGAAGGGTTCCGGGCACAGCTCCGCGTCGGCCGTGGCGTGTAAGGTCTTTCTGGTTCTCCCTCACAACCTGTGTGCCGCACCATTCCCTCCCAGCAACCCTGTTTTTCGACGATGGATACAGACTCCCAGGACGTTGCTCTCTCCTCACTGAATGCGGTCATGGAAATCACGAACGCTGCGAATATCGCACCAGCTAAGGCCGCATTTGATTCGGTCAGTGCCCTCTGGACGATGGTTAGGGTATGCTTCTTCCTATTCTGCAACAGTGAGCTTCCAATTCACATTTATCCAGGACTCGACGATCAACGAACGGGATTACGTTGAGCTTGAGTTATGTTGTGCTAACATCTGTGAAGCCCTTGAGCGGGGGATGAACGGGAGATCAGATGAGCCCAGTGAGCCCGTACTGGGAGCAATCGAGCGGTTGACTACGTGAGTTGAGCCAGCAATGCATACACTCGGTGATTCACTCACCGAGTTCTGAACCGCAGAACTGTGGCCAAAATCAAGAAGAGGATTGTCAAGCAGGGTAAACGAAACGTATTCTCTCGGCCCTTCCACGCGAAGGACGACAAGAAGTCCATTGCCACCTGGAGGGTGATCCTCAATAGCATTCTCCACGTCTTCAACGTATGTTCAGTCAGTTCTATTTGGCAATTACTAAGAGCCCCTGTTCAGACAGAGCTTATACTCAATACCCACATGATCGTCACGGATATCCGCCGTAACATGTTGCCGGGTCAGGGAGATACTGACGGTCAACACCACTCGGTAAGCGTGACTTTCTACCCATCAACAAAAAAACACTCACCACGCCCCAGACTCGAACCAGGTCAGTTATCTCGAATACCATGGGGTCCACAGTCTCACTTTTACATAGCGTCCCTCCTGGAGAATTGCCTCCCCCACCACCGAGGGCCTGTTTTGGACGTGAAGAGCTGATCGAGAAGATCGTTGCTCTTGCCCAAAACCTCACACCCATTGCTCTAATCGGCGTCGGGGGAACTGGCAAGACATCCATCGCTCTGACTGTCCTCCACGACAAGCGCACCAAGGAACGGTTTGGAAACAACCGTTGGTTCATCCGTTGCGATCAGTTCCCCGCCCCGTGTCCTCATTTCCTCAGCCGGCTCTCTACAGTCATTGGCGCGGGCATCGAAAACCCCCAGGATTTGGCCCCTCTGCGACCATTCTTATCTTCCAAACAGATGTTCATCGTCCTGGACAACGCCGAGTCCATTCTCGACCCCCAGGCGCCGAACGCTCAGGGAATAGATGCTGTGGTCGAGGAACTGAGTCAGATCAGCAACATCTGTCTTTGCATCACCTCCCGCATCTCCACTGCTCCTCCTGACTGTGAGAGTTTGGAGCCAACATCGTCACGAAGCCGTTGCTTCGATACGTCAGAGAAAGAAGGCAGAACTTGTCCAACATGTTCTCTTTGTCCGAGATGGCAGGAAACAACCACTCGAGGTTGTTTTCGTTGACGCCTTGAGGGAGGAACGCGATGACACCGAGCAGATCGCGGGCGTCGGGGCCAAGTTCGATGAAAGTCGGTGAAGTCAGCGAAAGTTCTATGGCAGCGGCAAGGCTCTTGTCTCGCTGCGCTCGGAGCACCCCCGTTCGCTGTTTCTCCCATTCTTTCGCCAGTCGCCTGGTGTCCCACTTGTTGTGATGTCCGGCCGTGGCGAGTAGCGTGATTGACAATGGGTGCAAGTCTAGTTGTTTCAGTATGTTGTTGACTGAATCCGACTGTTCGCCATTCTTGTAGATGCGACGGAACGTTGTTTCACTACTCGCCGTTGATACCACTTGATATGTACCCTGTGTTGTCTAAACCCCCATTTTTCATGTTGTATTTTTTCTTTCACTTTTTGCATGTGTCGCAGGGTGTCCGTGATTTTCAGACGTTTGGTTTG
>MU118028.1:41150-93358 GCA_014904855.1 Thelephora ganbajun
AGCTTGCAAAGAGATGTGAGTCGTGTAAGCCCATGAGTATGTTCAGACCGAACAAAGACCAGTTCCTGCTCTATTATGATGGTATGCGTTAGCTGGGGGCCTGAAGGTGCAACGAGCTGATAACTTTCACAGAGTTCGGGCTGTATGTCAACAACACAGAGACCCAAGCCACCATATAGGTACGGTTGAGTGGGAAGGCACGGCAGAGTGGGTCGCCTGGAACCCGCCCTACATCCTCACCGACAGCCGATTCATCGGAATTCGACACGTAGAGACCGGTCACCTGGTCCAAATCATCTCAGGGAAAGACATGCAATGCATCTGGGACGGACGAGATCGTTCCACAAGAACTAAGGATACATGACAGGTAGCTAGGTCGCGTTCATTCACTTTCGACAGATGGTGCAATGGAATCCTGTACATCCTCGTACCTCCACCTCCGGTTTCCTTGTATACAAATGCTAGGTTTCCAATAGCCTGAACGTGTAAGATGTAATTACGATTCCAAATGTCACAGCCAAAGATTTCACGTGGTGGCAAACATGAATCCAATGGTAGAAGCTAGTGCGAGTCTGTTAAGCCATGTTTTTGCGATTTTCTCAAATTCAGTGCGCTTCCATGGGCGTATACTGCGGTTCGATGCATTTCCACAAAATTCAGCACCAATTCGACGCACTTCGATAAATCCACACAACAATTTCATGCATATTTTTCCGACAGTCATTCGATATATACGAACCGAAAAGGCGTAAGGCATTTTTGGTGGTGTAGACCAGTGGGGCGAATTATAAAAGGCAAGGAAGGGTTCCGGGCACAGCTCCGCGTCAGCCGTGGCGTGTAAGGTCTTTCTGGTTCTCCCTCACAACCTGTGTGCCGCACCATTCCCTCCCAGCAACCCTGTTTTTCGACGATGGATACAGACTCCCAGGACGTTGCTCTCTCCTCACTGAATGCGGTCATGGAAATCACGAACGCTGCGAATATCGCACCAGCTAAGGCTGCATTTGATTCGGTCAGTGCTCTCTGGACGATGGTTAGGGTATGTTTCTTCCTATTCTGCAACAGTGAGCTTCCGATTCACATTTATCCAGGACTCGACGATCAACGAACAGGATTACGTTGAGCTTGAGTTATGTTGTGCTAACATCTGTGAAGCCCTTGAGCGGGGGATGAACGGGAGATCAGATGAGCTCAGTGAGCCCGTACTGGGAGCAATCGAGCGGTTGACTACGTGAGTTGAGCTAGCAATGCATACACTCGGTGATTCACTCACCGAGTTCTGGACCGCAGAACTGTGGCCGAAACCAAGAAGAAGATTGTCAAGCAGGGTAAACGAAACGTATTCTCTCGGCCCTTCCACGCGAAGGACGACAAGAAGTCCATTGCCACCTGGAGGGTGATCCTCAATAGCATTCTCCACGTCTTCAACGTATGTTCAGTCAGTTCTATTTGGCAATTACTAAGAGCCCCTGTTCAGACAGAGCTTATACTCAATACCCACATGATCGTCACAGATATCCGCCGTAACATGTTGCCGGGTCAGGGGGATACTGACGGCCAACACCACTCGGTAAGCATGACTTTCTATTTATCAACAAAAGAACACTCACCACGCCCCAGACTCAAACCAGGTCAGTTATCTCGAATACCATGGGGTCCACAGTCTCACTTTTACATAGCGTCCCTCCTGGAGAGTTGCCTCCCCCGCCGCCGAGGGCCTGTTTTGGACGTGAAGAGCTGATCGAGAAGATCGTTGGTGTTGCCCAAAACCTCACACCCATTGCTCTAATCGGTGTCGGCGGAATTGTCAAGACATCCATCGCTCTGACTGTCCTCCACGACAAACGCACCAAGGAACGGTTTGGAAACAACCGTCGGTTCATCCGTTGCGACCAGTTCCCTGCCTCGTGTCCTCATCTCCTCAGCCGGCTCTCTACAGTCATTGGCGCAGGCATCGAAAACCCCCAGGATTTAGCCCCTCTGCGACCGTTCTTATCTTCCAAACAGATGTTCATCGTCCTGGACAACGCGGAGTCCATTATCGACCCTCAGGCGCCGAACGCTCAGGGAATAGATGCTGTGGTCGAGGAACTGAGTCAGATCAGCAACATCTGTCTTTGCATCACCTCCCGCATCTCCACTGTTCCTCCTGACTGCGAGAGTTTGGAGATTCCAACGCTGTCGGTGGAGGCTGCGCGAGATACGTTCCGTCGCATCTACAAGAATGGCGAACAGTCGGATTCAGTCAACAACATCCTGAGACAACTAGACTTCCACCCATTGTCAATCACGCTACTCGCCACGGCCGGACATCACAACGAGTGGGACACCAGGCGACTGGCGAAAGAATGGGAGAAGCAGCGAACGGGGGTGCTCCGTGCGCAGCGAGACAAGAGCCTTGCCGCTGCCATAGAACTTTCGCTGACTTCACCGACGTTTCTCGAACTTGGCCCCGACGCCCGCGATCTGCTCGGTGTCATTGCCTTCTTCCCTCAAGGCGTCAACGAGAACAACCTCGATTGGTTGTTTCCTGCCATCTCAGACAAAGAGAAGATGTTGGACAAGTTCTGCCTTCTTTCTCTGACGTATCGAAGCAACGGCTTCGTCACGATGTTGGCGCCACTCCGAGACTACCTTTCCCCAAAGGGTCCAGGATTCTCCCCACTCCTCCACACGACCAGGGAGCATTACTTCCGCAAATTATCGGTTGAACTTGATCCCGAAGAGCCTGGGTTTGAGGAGGCGCGGTGGATCATTTCGGAAGATGTAAATGTCGAGCACCTGCTGGACGTCATGATATCTGTTGATACAAACTCAGATGAGGTCTGGTTAGCTTGTGGTTGTTTCATGGGACACCTCTTTTGGCACCGACGTCGGCTGGTTGCATTAGGGCCAAGGGTCGAAGGACTCCCAGATAGCCATCCCTCCAAGCCAGAATGCTTGTCCAAACTCTCGCGATTGTTTGAATCAGTTGGAAATCGTGCAGAGTACCAACGACTCCTCATTCACACGTTGAAGCTTTGGAGGGAGCGGAGGGATGACCTTAAGGTTGCCGAAACACTGAGATTCCTATCCGATGCAAACAGGTCCCTGGCCCTTTACAAGGAAGGAATATCGCAGGCAAACGAAGCACTGGAAATTTATGAACGACACAATAACATACCAGGACAAGCACGATCTTTGCAAGATCTCGCTTACTTGTTAAATAACGACAAGCAATTCGACGCTGCGGAAACGGCTGCATCCCGAGCAGTTGACCTCTTATCAAACATCAACAACCAATTCGGCATCTGCGAATGTCACCGTGTCCTTGGCCATATATGTCGATCCAAGGGTGAGACGGAGAAGGCCATCAACCACTACGAGACAGCGCTTAGGAGTGCTTCCTCTTCCAACTGGGACCACCAGTTGTTTTGGATTCATCACGCCCTCGCACAACTATTTTTCGATCAAGGCGGGTTCAGTAATGCACACATTCACATCGAACACGCCAAGTCGTACGGGGTCAATGACCCATACCCTCCGGGTCGCGCAATGGAGCTGGAGGCTCGGGTTTGGTATGAAGAACGCAGATTTGAAGACGCAAAGTCTGAGGCTTTGCGTGCTGCCGATGTTTACGAGAGATTTGGAGCTGCGAAAGATCTGGAGAACTGCAGAGCGCTTCTCCGGGATATTGAAGGGAGAATGAAGGAGCCGGTTACCTCTGGCGAATAGGATTCCAACGGTGAGCTCCTTGAAACAGCACCGCCTCCTACACCTACTGACTCTCCAGTCTCAGCTCGGGGTACTGGACACCATCTCACAAGTCTATTCGGATGTATCCTCCCGCGAACAACCAATCCTGCATCTGGACAGATGTTGCATTCCAAAATGTAGCGTTCCTCATTATCGCTGCTACTTTCTATCCCTCTCTTTTTTCCCAAGTTTTCTATTATACTAGTTGACCTACTGTAACTGCGCATTGCTCTGTGTTTTGTTTCACTACTCGCCGTTGATACCACTTGATATGTATGCTGTGTTGTCTAAACCCCCATTTTTCATGTTGTATTTTTTCTTTCACTTTTTGCATGTGTCGCAGGGTGTCCGTGATTTTCAGACGTTTGGTTTGTCAATGTGGCAACTAACATTCTTGATGGTATTTCCAGACCAGAATCCGATCTCCAGCCCCCGAGCTTTTCGTGATCCCTTGCAAGAAGTTCTCTACGTAAAGTCTTTGCGTGTTGCTAACATTTTAAGCATCGTGTTCTCGACATGATCGGTGGCCGCGTTCACGATTCACCTTGGCATGAACTATTCCAAATGCGGTGGGGCTGCTCATCTTGAGGCTCCTATATCTCCGCCATACTCATACCAGCACGTTGAAACGGATACGGCCCTACCAGGTCCTACCAGTCTTGAATCCTGCCTAGACGCGCTCAAGGAGGATTCCACGAAGATTGGGATATCTCTCCCAACCGGAGCTGGCAAGACCGTGGTTTTCGTGTCACTTCTGGGACGGTTACAAGCGTGATCCAGAAACCTGAAGCAACTCGTTCCCTAGTCATCGTCAGTAGCGTCGAATTGGCCTGACAGGCGATGGATCAGGCACGAAAACTCTGCGCCCACTGGACAGTGGAAATCGAACAAGGACCGCACCGGTGTATCGTGTCTGGGCCGCTCATGTGTGCGTAACGCTTATTTCTCTTTAGCGCTAGCACCGATACAGTGTTCCCAGCACCGTCGCAACATCCCAGACATTGCTTAGGGTTCTCGTTCCACGATGAGTGAGGCTGACATCGTGCACTTTCGACCAATGACGCCATCGCCCCATGACCTAGGCTGGAATCCAGCCTCAAGTTCAGAGGAGGGATGGATCTCTGAATTACCATGGCCCTCCCCCAGCTAAAACGTGCAAAAAGCATGACAGAAATGATACTTCACGAACGATGGAGGTTATCGCGCAAGCCACAAAAACAATGGACATCCTCAAGAAGTCCTACCCCGATGACGGCCATGCCACAACACACCTGAAGTGGGCCCGAGACGCAATTTCTGAGCGTAGAATGCCAGCGAGCACGTCGAAAGAAGAAAAAAACCGGCTCGTCCAGACTCCGAGTCTCGATGAATCCGAACGCCAGTTCTTCGGTGCTCGATCCGGTCCTTCGACTGTGTAACGTGCAACGTTAACGATTAACGTCATTGGTCTAAAGTGCACGACCCCAACCTTATCTATAGTCTCTAGAGGACGGGATCATCCGATGAGATCTCTGAGAACTGGCGTGATCGCCACAAATCGCAAACTCCCCCGCCCGCTCACGTTCCCGTTATCGTACACGTTGCCAATCTACCGTAATGTGTGCAGGAGGAACTTTAAATCCAGGGCACCCTCGGCGAGTCGCTCCGAGTCATTGACAACAGAATCGTTTGACATGTTGGCAAGAATCCTGTCCTTGAAGCTTAACCGTTGGGGGTGCTATTCCAAGGTTTCCATTCACAATCGTGCTCCGATCCGTCCGCTACTGTATTCAACGCGATACAGTACCTCGAACCGCTCGTGCGGCCCTCATAAATCACCTTTCTGCAGAACTCCAGCTTCAACCCTTTTCAGGATCCGAATACGCTCCGGTCCCCACCCTCAAGCCACCTTTTCATGGATTCCAAATTGAGTCCCGAATATGCGAACTTCGCGCCGCTGCTTCCCCGTGGCCCTCACTCTCTTCGAACCCGGATTGTCTCTAAGACTACGTGTCTTCTTTCTCAAAGGCTGCGTTCGCTGACGTCTAGAATCATCACTCAGATTAGGGCACCTGGCCTGATGTACAAGAGGTTGGTATCACAGTGATAACGCTACAAGCCTTCAGAATATCTCTAACGTCCTCATGAAGGTCCACGTCCGCGTGGAATCGCCCGGAGTGTCCTTCAGCACCACTGGCATGGCAACCGTTTCGACACTCGTATCCAACGAGGCTGCGCGGTTGGAATTCGGAGGACAGATCCTATCACGGAAATTTGTTAACACTCGCTTACACTGGACACTAGTAGGTGCGGGCGAACTCACCGGAAACTCATGCTGTCTTCAGGTACGATGGACCAATGATACACCTGACCATCGCCGTGCTTTGCAACGACAGGGTCTCCATCTTTCGTATTGGGTCCCCCGATGCAGAGGAATTTGCCGTTTCTGACGTTCTGGAGAGTCCAAAGGCCATCTCGGCTCTGAGAAAGCATCCACTACGACACAGAGGCGAGGTAAGTAGGAGGAGAAAGTGGTAAGGTGCTGAATATCGTACCTTCTGGGTATCATCCTCACTCAGGTGGTTGACACTGACGATCCCTCCCTCACTGGTGGGATCATCGAGGACTAACCTCGTCTTCTTGTTAACGATGATGTAGGTAAGACCACTGCGCGGGTTCATGGTTCCGTATTTGTGCGTAGGGAGGGAGGTGACGAGGGAGATAGGGACTCTCGCACTACCCCGTGCACGTCTTTATATAGGCTCGTCAAGTGGAAGCTTCGAACCAAACCGGCAGAGCGGGAACGAGTCTCTCGTGAACTCACGGCCACGGGACGGATTGGGTCCCGTCATACATGTTAAGACCCCGATCTGGTTCCCGTCGACCGGGAACGATCTATTCTCTTCGCGGAAGGCAAGTTGCCTCATTCAAATCTGAAATGGAACCCAACCTACTGCCGAATGGCTGTTCTCGGAGGATGCGATATTCGCATTCCGTCATCATCTCACCCCTGATGAGTCACCCTGTGGGCTCCACAACTTTTCAGCTGCACACCCAACGAAGTGGGAGGACGGTTCGACGGTTCGGATTGGCCATTAGGATCTCAGTTGACGTATCTCACCCCCGGGGTAGATCGGAGTGACCTCCCGCTAGCGGGGTTGCCTTCCCAGCAAAAGGTCCGGCGTCTCTTGACATCAGCGCTTCAGCGACCGACAAACATGCGATCTGCCATGGCCCTGCGAAATAAACATCCAATCATGTGTTGCTATTTGCCATACTCGCTCACCATTCAAAATTGAAGGTTCAATTCTTCCGATTCCCGTTGGACGGCTTCGTGTAATCCTCCACGTGTCTCTTTCTCAGAAGATGACCTTCCCTTGGTGTACGAAGGTGCCCTCATATGTTTAGTTCACCCGAACCCTTTGGCGGTATACCCCGCTGGTTACGAATGCGAAGCACGACTCACGCTCCGCTGTCATGGCACCGTAAATGGGGGTTCGCCACAATTCCCCGCCTCCCCATCTATGCCTTCCGAGATAGGAACTCCGGAAACGAGTTGCAGCTCCGACGAAAGGAGACTGATGTGGCATCCACCGTACTGTATTGAAAGTCGTTCGGCCCTCCAACTGTCAACCAAATTGTGTGGTGGATCAGAGAGCCGATCCGACTCGCACAAGGGGGCGTGGGTACGTTGTCCAACTGTTTCGTCTCGATTATTTTCGGGGATCCAATGGATAGAATACGCAGTTTGACACTTCCTATTATAGCTGTATTCTCATGCCATTAATGCCTTCTTGAGAAGACTCTAATGCTGACACAGCAGAGGAGCTCACTCGTTATCTTCATTCACTCCCGGACCCGGACTCCGGACTGGTCAGCTTCACCCATATCTCGCGCTCCAAACACGTGTGAAAGAGGTATTCTATTACCTTCCATTTTTCGCATCTCTCACCTTACTTATAAGAGCGACATTAAACTGCGGGACGATCACGATTCTCGCCGATTCTTCTCTGTATTGTTCTCTACTCTCTTCGAACATTCATCCGTGACTTTCCGATTGGCGTGTTCGACAGGAATTGAAATCTCCAAAGTAACATCTTTCCAATGTAGATTCCCGGGGGGATGACGGCACTCAATCCTGCGTAATGGGGAAGCGTGAGATCACATGATGATGTAGGGGAACGAACACCGCTGACCGAAAACCGGTAAATAACAGCAACAATGTACTTAGCACAGCATATATCGATTGGAGGATACTTGGACCTGTGTACGGATGAAATACGAGGAACCTGAATTCGCACTGACGAACAACGGTGGAATCGATGACTGATGGATTATTAGTTAGCAGCGACCGATGCATAGTGGAGATGTGCGTGTGTGGATTGCCTTCCATTCGTAAATTTACGGTTTATTAGGAATACATGCCGTCCAAACACAAAAAACAGGCCCATCACACGCACGCGTGTCACATCGCACGTCCACAGTATCGCAGGTTACCTGGCACACACACCCCCCCACTCCGAGCACAAAAACCCAAATTTCCTGCCTCGGTCTGAGCAGAGCCGGGAGTGGGGGATCTGTAGCGTCGGTTTTTACACTATTTAGAGGTAGTTTCGAGGCGATATTGATTTTTTTCTGGTGGTTGGGAAGTCCGTGGGATTATCCGAGGTCCGTGATCCGATCACTCCCCCCTCGATTTCCGCTAGTATCACCGGTAGTGTCCACTGGGAGGTGTACGTTTGAACGTGCGATACCACAGACCCGCGACGTGATTTACGTACGTGTGACGGGTATAGAACACAGTGTATAAACAACGTTACGGCATAAATCTATAACGTTTACACAACCGGAGCGGTTGGCACATCGACGGCTCCGTGCAGGAGAGCCTTCACCCCTGCAAATACATCCGGTGCATCTCCCTCAAATTTTCCCATCTTTGCGATGAGCACCTTCAATGTAGCCGTAGCATCTTCATCTCCTGGCATAGCCGCCCCGCGCTTCGCCTCCATACTCGAAGAAGCATAGCGATTCACCCAATAGGTGATCAGCTGTCGTATTGTCGTTGTATACCTTGCATAGTGCTCGGGGACCGGGACCTCGTCGCCATACTGCATACCAAGGGATTGTTTCGACGAGCGGTGTGTCACGCGATTCTCCTCGAACCATGCGTCCATCTCTGGTGGCCAAGAGAACTTTGCAGAGCCACCCTTGTGCTTGCGTTCAATGGTGACAACGCTAAGGTAAGCGAGCACCCAGGTAAAGGATTCC
The DNA here is from genome assembly GCA_014904855.1 of Thelephora ganbajun. Taxonomy (NCBI): domain Eukaryota; kingdom Fungi; phylum Basidiomycota; class Agaricomycetes; order Thelephorales; family Thelephoraceae; genus Thelephora; species Thelephora ganbajun. The sequence continues at coordinate 50,133 of MU118028.1, forward strand.
GCATCGTGCCGGTATAGACGAGGAACGCAAGCCTCAAGCCCACCATTAAGTAAGTCAAGGGCCATAAAGGGGATGGTGCCCGTCCGACCGTTGTTCACCGTCTCTTTTCCGGCCCAAGAAGCAAGGTCGTAGTCGTTGAGCACACCCCGGGGAGCGTTGGTCTGAGGCGTGACGTAGTACATCAGGTTGTTGAAACTGATGTCACCGTGGTGTATTCCGTTGACCCAGAGCCGGTAATGACCTGAGGGATCATCTTAGTTGTTGTTGGGAGCTACAAGAGAAAGTTGGCGCACGTACACACAAAGCACTCCCAGAAGGCATTCCACAATGCTTCCCCACCCAAGTCATAGAGAGGATACAGACGAGGCATAACCATGAGGCGGAGGGTTCGTGGTGCTGTCTTCAAACCAAGGAAGTCCCGGATGTGCCTAGTCGAGTAGTGGCTGAGGTCACGCGCATACTTGGCCTGTGGGATGTGACCCCCGATAAATTTGTCCACATCCCCCAATGTCTGTGCGTGTGAGATAATCTTCCATTCTTCATGTCTTGAGGCTTCGGGCCAGAACACCTTCAGCACCAGATCGTGGAGTTGATTAAGGGCACCCTGATTGTCCTTGTTCTCTTTTTCGTCCTCTCCGCCCTCTTGTTTGTCTTCGTCGTCCACCCCCTCTGCGTTGATGACCTCTTCGTCCCCGGTACTGCTTAGGTCCGAGCTGGTCTCGTTGGGACTGTTTTCGTGAGACTGTTCGTCAGCGTCGACCTCATCTAGGTCGAGACAATGGTCTTCATAACTGCCGCTGATGTCTCTTTCATCAGCTTCATCACCGTTTCGAACTCCAGAAGGTTCCTCCTCAGCATGCGCACGGCTGTCTTTCGCCTTATCACTGGCACCAACAACTGTTGTCGCTCTGCCCAAGAGCGACCACCCAGAGTGAATCTTATCATTCAGGTAGAAGTTAATGTCCACTTCACCCCTACCAAGAGATCCGTCTGCGTTGACCGGGTACAACGAAACGGCACGATCTCTTGAGGTGAGCTCTGAGATATACCCCCATTGACGGCGTCCAAACCGCTGGAGGGTGAGAAGCAACACAAGCGTAAGAGGGAGGTTTGCGAAAAAACTGAAACCTGACGAGAAGATAACCCCCTCTCTGTCAATCCAAGAGATCCAAAGGTAGTCGTCTGGCCGGCTACATCAGTTGGGCGTGCTGGGTATGGGCGTGTTGGTTCTTACCTTGAACAAGGAGGTTGAGCACGTGGCTGACTGAAAGAGAATCCGAAAACTTTTCGGCCGCATATATGCCGTTTTGGATGGCGAGAGATTTCCTCGTGTTCTTTCCAGACTTTTGCTGTGGTGACCGTTTGCTTTCGGGTTCCCCTGTGTTTCTCTCAGAGTTTTGCTGTCGTGCCCGTTTGCTCTTGTTGCCTGAAGTTCCTCCCTTGATTCCTGCTACGCTCGCAGTCCGCTTTCTGCCTCTCCCTGATTTTGTGGATACAGCTATGCGGCTTCATCAGCGGTATGTTTGTGCGCTAACACATTAAACTTACAACCTTTGGCCTGAGAATCTTCCTCCGCATCTACTGGTGGAGATGGGTCTCGACACGGCTCGAAAAGTTTCTTGTCACCGATTTCCGCAACGTCTGTGGTAGCAACTCGGACGGTGAACATGCGCAACGGCGGCCAGCTACCCTTGTCCTTGGGTCCCCGCTTCATCTCAACTACAGTATAGACGTCCCTCCAGCCCAGAGTGTGAGGGTTGGCCTTCTTTGAGCGGATCTTCTTAGGGATCTTGCTAACAAGTTGAGATATTCCCTGCCTTCCCCGATACTCGATGTTGAAAAAATCGCAGACCGTATTGAGCGACATGAGGGCGATATCAGGCTGGAACTGGGACCCATCTAAATCACGATTAGATGTCAAGCCACGGCCCCATGGCGCAAAAACGATGTGATTCTTGAACTCCGGTAGCCCATGAACGTGAACGACCGACAAGCGTTGGAGCCCGTAATTGAATGCATTCGAAAATGGTGCATACACTTTCAGTTGAGATCGGGACGATGATTTGCTATGTAACGTGGTTTTAAAGCGCGACGGAAGTCAAAGAGATTGGCCACGTACTACGCGCTCAGTCGTCTCATCATCTCGGGAGAGTTAGCCACCTTGACCGCCGCTCCCCAGCAGTCTTCGAAGCATTTGTCTAAGCCTTCGTCACGAGAGACAAGACCGGTCGAGGAATTGCTTTGGCAGCAGAGGGCTAGGAGGAACCGGACCATGTTTTGTGGGTTGCATAATTGACGTTCCTTCATGTCATCCTCTATCCCGTGCTTAGCGTGTCGACTTCTAGGTAAAGATAAGTAGTAAGTAGGTGACAGACCCGGAGAATTTCGTAAACGGACTCTACTCGAGGACGGAATTCCCTGGAAGCACCTGATCCCTTGTTGGGCCTGGTAGATTGCACAGAACTGAGTAGGGATTCGACCTGGGACTGAACGGGGGGAGGCGTAGACCGGTAAGCAGACATGGATGAAGAGATAATGTGGGGTGGTGCTTACTTTGTAGCCCGGTTTATAACGCGTCGAGCCAACAACGTGTGTAGTGGTCAATGTTCGGCGTGTGATCAATCGTGGCGATCACCAATCGCGGCACGGTCCGGCCCCCAGTGCCATGCTTGGTGTATCCGTACTTATCTGATCTCCGTTCTACCCACTGGTTTCAACATTTACCGCTCCCTGGTAACGTCGGCAGATAATCTCTACTTGAAGGCATTGCGTGAACGGCTACCCATGCGTCTTATCACCACATCCTTTACCTGGGTGCTTCGTCGATTACCAAATCCCCCATGTTAGTCGTTGATTGGGGGTGGCCACGCCGACCCCTCGCCCTTAGGTTCCATCGATCCATCGATATGATAGCGGTGTGTTATCATTTTTCATATTCAGCCTTTTCGCAGCCTACCGAAAAAACCAGACGAGTCACACTACCCTCCTGGGTTGGTCTGAACTGGCTTCAGTCCACGTGAATGGCCATTAGACGAGTTGACCCTCAAAAATGCGCTACGGTCCAAATACGGCGTTTTTCATTCCAATAGACCGTTCTCCCTTCTACCGATACGTGCCTTTTGAAGATTTACATTGTTCTTAGAGGTCCACGCCCGGAAAGCCACCCAGACTCCACTAGCCGTTATGCAGAATAACGAACGACATTGAGTAACCGTCACAATCCCATTAAATCCCCACGCTTGAGTGTTTAGAAATGGGCAATCTTCTGGGATTATCTTCAGGCGGAAATTTATATTCGCGCGAAGATTCCGTATGGTGTTATCGGATCCAATCAACGAAGAGCTGATTATGGACCCGCAGATAAGCGTGCGGAGCGGCCGAAATCCTCACACGGCCGTGAGCGTTGTGAGCGCAAGAACTATCCGACGAGTCGTCGAAGAAAGTACCAAGTGCCATAGGCTGCAGAGTGAACTAACCATCGAGGACGCATCCATCAGAACACTTGAAAGCTACAACGAGGGCGTAGGAGTGCTCCTTGATGCAATTTCCCAAAGGTTGTAACCTAGAGCGAACGACTCACGAACTTCCACTACTGCTCTCAGCCGCATGGCAAGATGATTTCAAACCGTTTGGGCGTTTAGAAGTGCTAATAGGAAGTCGCCGTCGCAGGGCACTCGGCTAGAGTGTCAGAAGCACGAATTAAGCAACTGATGCTAGAAACGGGACCGCCCAGACCAGTGAAGAACTGTGATGTAATGTCTGCAAAAAATGGAAGGATAGACCGAAGCCGATACGAAGGTACTTGGTATCGGCAGAAGAGCCGGGTAACCGAGGTACTTCCCACCAGCTGCCTGGTTCTAGTCTCTGCGAGAATCGGACGAAGCCCCACTGAACCTTCATCGCATCCGTGGTATGATCTGAGGCGGAGAGCAATTGAAGTTTTGTATGAATCCCACAGAAGCACTGAACACGGTTGCACGTCCTCGATCCATTCATCGAAGTGTTCAATTGAATTCTGTCACCCGAGATAGCGATCTGCCGATGCGCCGTTCTTCCCGTAGGATTCGAACGCTCGCTTGCCTCTACTCGCCACGGTGGCAGATACCAGAACAATTCACAGTATCGATGTCACAACGGCTGCTTGCCTCCAGATTCACTCCCCATGACGGCACATTCAAGTAATGACCCTGTGCTCACAGGAACCAGCCTAGCGGTCCCACCTCATTCGACATCTCTGGCTAGTTCCGAGTTTACTAACTCAATTGCCTGCCGTAATTCGATGGTCGAGCGCGTCTGCGCATGGACTAGTGGCCCCGTGGGTACGTGACACATGACTCTTAGACCTCTGGGTCTGGCTTGCTTTTGGATCTTTAGAGAAGACCACATTCAACCGCTTCGTCGCAATGTCCAACCCAGAGAACTACGACTCCCCCCAGGTCAAACTCATGTACGAATGGGGTCATGGATTCAACGAGAGGAACCTGGACCTTATCGCGAAGGTCTTACATAAGGACTTTCGTTATACCACATACCCCCAATCTCTCGGTAGGCCAGAACAAACCAGGGAGGAATGGCTTGAACATATCGAAGGGGTTATGAAGCTTTGGACCGACCATAAAGTAAGTTGTAAGTTCTCCAAACCCCTCGCTGCGTCTAAACCTTTTCCACAGTCGACCATCCATTCCATCATAGACACTCCGGGCAAGGTCATCGTTCACGTCCGTACCCCAAACGCTCAGATCGGCACCACATCTGCCTAACATGATATAATTACTCCATAGTTCACCGCCAAGGGTCAGACTACACTCGGGGTCGAGATGATCCGCGAATCGATCAACATCGGGCATATCGTCACCGACGAAGACGGGAGCCTGAAGATCAAGCAGATCGAGGACTTCACCGACTCCAAAACCTATTTCGACTTTGTTCAGGCTATCGCGGCTATAAAAGCCAAGAAGTAGTAGAGTTCTTTGCGTAACCACTAACGGAATGTGAAACTCGCACACGCTCCTCGAGAAACACTTTCAGAGGACGGATTCATGCGGCCCGTAAAATCCACCTGCGATCTACTTGGTAAAACTAACAAACTCTAAATACAAGCACATTGGGAGTCAATCCTGAAATCCGCGTAAAAGGTCTAGTCTATGGAACAAACAAGGTATATACAAAGGTAAAATGATAGGGTACAAGTGATCTGTTGCGAAAGCAAGTCCCAAAAAAGAAAAAGTGAGAAAAGAAAAGTCGTGATCACGACCTGTACGGTCGTCGAGTAGGTACCCTGGTCGTCGACTGAGCGGGCTGTTCCTCAGTGCGACGACCCTGCACAGCGTTGGCCATGGCACCGGCGAACAGAGACCGGCCGCCAATGGTGAGCTGTGGCCTTGCCCTGGAAGGAGGTCTCATGACACCAAAAGTGTCAGTGCCGGCATCCTCCGACTGACTATACCTTCCGTGTCTCCTCGTCGAAGCCTCCAACTCCGCGGCCAATGCCTCCTTCACCGAGTCCGGTACCAATTCGGTGCAGACGACTCTCCTGCCACTGTGGGTGTCGTCACTCGGATCCACGAACTCCAACCGCCAATGCCAGGTGTGTCCCCGAAGACGTCTTCCCTGAAGTTCTTCAAACATCCTGATAGCCTCGTCGAGAGAGTTGAAATCGATGGTGGCATAACCGATGGAGGGGTACTCGATCCCATCGATTGTCCTGCCCCTCCAGCACCGGAAAGATTTGGTCGAGAAGAATTTCATAGCTTCGGTCAAATAGTTGTATGAGAGTACCCCATCGACCGTCCGGAACCAATCCGCGTCCAAATTGTCGACGGCGATACGCGTGGTGGGGTTTTCACCGTCCTCGTCCGTGGGGCGAACGAATTGCCACTCCTGCAGATGAGTCTTCATGGGAATACAAGCCTTAGGTTTTTCGATTTTCCAGTTTTCCCATGACTTTGGTCGACCGTCAGACTTGTAGAGTTTGCAACAGTGGAAGTATTGGAGGCGCTGGAGTTCGGGCATCCTGCCACTCCGGCTGCTTCCTTCACTACGATCCTCGTTATCGAAAGATGCCTGGGTGCGGGTGGGATATGACCTGGAAATGTGAGGAGGGCTTTGGGGACTGAGGGAAGGGCTTGGAGATGGGACAGGTGCGGCAGGGGTGGGTTCTCCGACTTCCTGTGCAGGTGCTTCCGGAGTTGGCTGTGGTTCCTCGACGAGTTCTTGGACCGTTTCGACGACGGGTTCTCCAACTGAATACGGTTCCGTTAGTCTGTTTCTCGAGAGGAAAACGAGGAAAACGAGTAAAGTACATACCGTCCGAGTCTTCCGGAGTGGCCGTGGCAACTTCCGACATTTCTTCCTCAATGGGGGAACCTTGGGCTTCTATCTGTTCGACAACGTCGGTGGCCTTGGGCTCCTCAGAAAAAGGCAGCGGTCCCAAATCGTCACCTTCATCGTCAGACCACAACTTCCCGGTAATCCTCGGCGAACGGCATGGGTCGTCCCTCGGTTCCACTGGGCTCGATACAACCGAATAATCAGGGCAATCGTCTGCGTAGTCGAGTTCATCCTCATAATCGGGGTCAATAATATCTTCCGATTCTTCTCGTTCGTCTTTCGAGTCGAGTTGCTGGATGGAATCTTCGGGATCGACCTCGGACGGAGGGGAGACGACGATTGTAGGAATTTCATGACCTGGGATCCAAAATTCAACACCTTGTTCCGAATCATCGTGGGAAGGGAGGTCGTCCTCGATTGTGGTCTCATCCTCTCCCGTTACGGCCTCCAAACCGGTACTGGCAGCAGCCTTCTCAACAATACCCACAAAGTCCACTACCGCGTCGGTCGCATCAGAAGAAGGTTCGAAGTGAGGGCAAATGTTGACCGAAATTTCCTCCGCGACGGATTCATGGATAGAAGTTCCTAAGTCGGCAACAGAATCGCCGTTGGAAGGCAAATCCGTTGCAGGTCCGTCATGGGAGGGTATATCCGCAGCTAAATCGTTTGAAAGAGACACCGTCACGGATAAGTCTTCCACAGGAGGCTCTGGTAAAGGCTCGGCTTCCTCAATCAAAGCAGCCATGACAGATTCCAGTTTTGTTGCGACTTCTGCGGGGGCGGGAGCAGGGCGAGCGATCAGGTCGGCGAGGTTGGCTGTCGAACTCGTGACAGTGGTAGAGCCGTCGTCGTCGTCATCGTCTTCTAGTTCGGTATCCTAGAACAGGGCAGTCAGAGGGACCCAACACGGATAGTCACAACGAAGGAGACGCACATATCCAGCGGTGTTGGTCTGCTCTCCAGTAAAGTTGTCAGATGTGGTAGTAACGTTGTTCGAATCTGGTCGACGGGTCAGACAAAGCGGGTACCGAAAAAGAAATCAGGCGAAAGACCACTTGCCATGCACACAAGTTGATTCCGCATCCGCCGTAGGGAGTAGTTTGGTCAGATGCTCCGGGGTGGTAGTAACGCTTTCGTCTGGGACTGAACGCGTAAAAATGAGCGAGACAGCCCGGAGACGACGACAAGAGAAGGGGTGCGTACCGAGGGAAGAAACATCTGATGCCGTATCGGGGAGAGTGGTTCCATAACCAGAGTCAGCTGGAGAGGAAAGTGGCGAGACTGGTGAACGGTCAGATCGGTATGAAAAATGGGTACAAAACGACTCACGTTTCTTTTGGAACTCGTTTTCGAGCGCGGAGAAGTCCAAGAGGCGGAGGAGGGGTGGGGTGGGAGAAGATGGCCGGTCTTGCCGTTGTTGTTCGGCTGATGAAATAGTAAGATCGCAGCGAGGATGAGAAGGTATGGGAGAGTACTCACAGGCAAGCCAGAAGGCGGAAGATACGGGAGGGGCGGGGGAGAAAATGGGCTCTAGAGGAGCGTGGGATTTGGGGTTGAAGACCCGGATCTGAACGGTTGGTGGAGGGGCGAGTATTTTGGGAGGGAGTCGTTTCGGCAGCACATCGATTGGTCGTTCAGTCTCATACAGAGACTCCGAACGTGAGAAGAGTCTGGTGAAGAAAGGGATTACCACCAAGGGGAACAAGATCGAGACGCAGATCGCGGTCAGCACGTCGAGGACCCGGTGGATGAACAAATCACAGCAGTGAAACGGACCCTGGTACCCAGGGGACACCACAAACACTCGAGTAGGGGCCGGGGAGGGATGATCATCGTGTTGTGTGGTAGAGACTTCCAGGATGACAACTTCTGCGGAATCTTCGAGCGGAACCGGGAATGATGAGATAACCTCGGCTGGGTGAACGACATTGGTTTCGGTCGAGGGGACGGGGAGAACCTCAATTATGGTGGCCTCGAATGCAAAAGGGTAATCTTGAGGTTCGAATATAGCAGGAGGGGGAGAGAGGACCGAGGAGATCTTCTGGTGGACACCATGACCGAGGGACTTGAATCGAGTTTGGAACCGTTGGGGGACTATGAGTGGCCCTGCTATCCAGTAGAGCAGTAGTGCCACGATTGCAGCGGGATGTATCAACATTGTGAGCGCGTAGACGAGGTAAACTCTGAGAACGCGAAAAGTGGGAGGATGGGGCGAAGGTTTGCGTTGTGGTTGTGGTGGAAGTTAAAGTGAAAGGCGACGCGACTGGGTGGCTCACGAGTATAAAAGGAGGGTCAGAGCCACACCATGGTCCACACCCCGATCATCGGCTAGATCGAAGTCCGTTGCACGGCTGACTTCAAACCCACAAATCAATATCATTTGGCCATGGCTTTGACTTATCAATCAAACCGGTTTCAGGCTGAAAGCGGAGCTTCCTGATAGGCAGAACGAATGGGAAAAGATTGGATTCTGGACTTTTCTGCCCTGAGGGCGAATAAGGATGTCTCAGGGTGAGGAGGAAACTTTGAGTGCGAGGGCCGTTTTGATGGTGGAATTGATGGGTCTGGCAAACTGCCATTGTTCAAAGCCCCTCGTCCAGATACAGACAGATAGACGATGAGCCGTCGTCAACTCGACGAGATATGTAACTGTATCGATTCAACGGATTTGAGCTGAATGGCGAGGTAAATGTACTGCGTATCCCTCGAATTTGATTGGAATGGGGTAGCGTAACTCACTGCATCCAAGTCCGAGGGTACTTACATAACTTCAGTCCGAAAAACGGGTACTCCGCCACACGCGCTCGAGATTAAAGCCACGAGGTGCACTATTGGCTTAAACGGAATTGAACGTATGGGTTCGTGCAACGTGTACTGGTTTCAGAGAGCTCGAGCGCCGCCGTAACAAACCCAGGGAACGTCTCAGCGGCAGATATTCGACCTTTGAGAATAAATTATCTTTTTGTTGCGGAAAAGGAGGAGGAAAATGCGTTGGTGAAGGTGAAGCCGAGGGAAGGAGGAAGGAGGGATGACACCGGAAAGAAGCGGAGGCGGACTGTCCACAAGCCACTTTCTTTTTCGACCCAACAACGACTTGCACCTTACTCCTCCCTCGTTTCTAACTCTCGAAATGGCGTCCAGAATCACAGTCAACGCTCTCAAATCAACTGGTAAGTCTGGTCGCAATTCGTTCCGTTTAGGTCGTCCGTGAGCTGTAACTTTCCTCCACACAGTTGGCAAGGCCAGACCCCAGGCTTCCCTCGCCGCCGTCTCAAGATTCCAATCGTATGTCTCGGGTGCATAGTGTTCGATGACTCACCTTATGCATATTTCCTGCCGTGTAGACGGGGAATGTCCATGCAACCGCCAGCTGAGAAGGCTTCCGAGATAATTAACAAGCTCCCGTCTTCCCCCAACTTGATCACCAAGACCGGCTCTGTCATCCTCGGTTCTGGTTTGGTCGCCACCGCCATCTCCCAGGAACTCTACGTGATGAACGAGGAGACGGTGATCGCCGTCGGTTTCTTCTTGCTCCTCAGCTTCATCGCCAAGGCATGTTTTCTGTCTACGTGCTATTATACTCTCACGATCGCACTAACGTGTAAATTATATTCCAGTCCGTCCGCGAGCCCTACCGTGACTGGGCTGAGGCCCAGATTGCCAAAATCAAGGGTATCCTCGATGGTGCTCGCGCCGAACATACTCAAGCTGTTAAGGACCGAATCAACTCTGTCGAACAGATGAAGGATGTCGTTTCAATCACCGAGGGTCTCTTTGCTCTCTCCAAGGTTCACATAATTTGACTTGTCCAACTAGATTAGACCTGAGATTATTTCGTCAGGAAACCGCCAAACTCGAGGCCGAGTCTTTCGTCCTCAAGCAAAAGGTTGCTTTGGCCTCGGAGCTCAAGTCCGTTTTGGATTCTTGGGTCCGCTATGAGCAGCAGGCCAAGGAGAACGAGCAGGCTGCCCTTGCAAAATCCGTCATTGAGAGCGTGTTGAAGACGATCCAGGACGAAAGGACGCAGAAGGACATCCTTGCAAACGCTGTTGCCGAGGTTGAGCGTGAGTGTCGTCTTGTGATCGGAACCTCCTTGGGCTTTCCGCTCACCACCGCTTCTGCCCTCGTTTTGCAGAGCTGGTGAAGTCTAAAGCCATCTAGGATAGAAACTCGTCGGTTGGCTGTAGTTTGTTCAAACCTTAATAGATATTTCTTACACGCTAGCTGTCTCGTGAATTTCCTTCCATAATCCATAGTTTAGCTACCTGTGCCGGATCGACGCGTCTCCATGATCTCAGTAGCACACCGACGGCCACCCGCGCCGTCTTACTGACCACCACCTTCCCTCTTCCTCCCTCCACGTCGGCGTAATATCACTTTAATAACGACCACAGCCCATGGATTCCGACCTCATAAAACTCGTGAACAAACTCCAAGACACGTTTGCCAACCTCGGTGAGGGCAACTATGAAACTGTGCACGGGGAATCCACTCTGATAGTCGTATGTTTCGAAAGGTGGTGAACTGGACATGCCACAGCTGGCCGTCGTACGTGCTCTCCCAGTTGAGAGGTCATTGAATGCACCTTTAATCCAGTTTCGTCGTGCGAAAGGTTGGTAGCCAGTCTGCAGGAAAGTCCAGTGTCCTCGAAACGTTAGTCGGCCATCGGTGGCCTTGGGATATTCACCACTAATCTCTGGTTTCTGGGATATAGGATTGTAGGTCGCGACTTCCTCCCTCGTGGTCAAGGCATCGTCACCCGCCGGCCACTTGTCCTCCAACTCATCCACACGCCCGCCCCTTCTCCTTCCGATCCTTCATCCTCAGACACCCCTTCAATACCAACGTCCACCGAATGGGGGCAATTCCTCCATGTAGACAAACGGTTCACGGACTTTAACGAGATTCGGAAGGAAATCGAACAAGAGACGTTCAGAGTGGCTGGCCAGAATAAGGGAATAAGCAAACTTCCGATTAACCTGCGCATATACAGTCCAAATGTCTTGGATCTAACGTTGGTGGACTTGCCTGGATTGACCAAGGTGGGTGTTCTGTTCACATAACCGGAATCATCGATTTCTCGAGAGTTGTTGTGACTGCGCGCTTGTGGTTTCAGTGTTTCATCCATGTTAACTAATTCCACCTGCTGTGTCTCGTGTTTAGATCCCTGTCGGAGACCAACCGAGCGACATCGAGCGCCAAATACGAAGCCTCGTTCTAGACTATATCTCTAAACCGAATTGGTTCGTGTCCCCGCCAAACCGCGTTACACGGAGTACGGTTCTGACGGGCGTATTGGTTGCTTGCACCCGCTTTTAGCGTTATCCTTTCGGTTTCTGCCGCGAATGTAGATCTTGCCAATTCGGAATCGCTGAAACTTGCTCGATCTGTAGACCCACAAGGCCGTCGGACTATTGGAGTCCTTACCAAGCTCGATCTCATGGATGCGGGGACAAACGCCAACGATATCCTGACTGGACGGACATACCCTCTCAAACTCGGTTTCATTGGTGTCGTGAATAGGAGCCAACAGGATATCAACACGGAGAAACCAATGGCCGCGGCGTTGGATAGTGAGAAAGATTTCTTTGCCACCCACCCAGCCTATAGGAATATTGCCCATAAGCAGGGGACCAAGCATTTGGCAAAGACGCTTAACCAGGCAAGTTCTAATCCCGCGAGATTGAGATGTGGAGGATTTCATGAAGTCTCGTAATTTTAGGTTCTCATGAACCACATTCGGGATAAGATACCAGACATGAAAGCACGCCTCAACACGCTTATGGGACAAGCACAGCAAGAACTCAATTCCTTTGGAGATGAAGCCCTCTTTGGAGATAAAAATCAACAAGGAGCGATCGTTCTACGACTTATGACTCAGTTCGCTCGGGACTTTGTTTCTTCGATCGAAGGTACGAGCGTTGAGATCTCCACGAAGGAGCTTTCCGGAGGAGCCCGCATATACTATATCTTCAACGATGTCTTCGGAAATGCGTTGACGAATCTGGATGCGACGGCCAACTTGGGTGATCAGGACATCAGAACGGCCATTAGGAACTCAGCAGGACCGAGACCGAGCTTGTTTGTTCCGGAGGTCGCGTTTGATTTGTTGGTGAAGCCGCAGATTAAGCTGCTCGAGTCGCCAAGTTCGAGATGTGTGGAGTTGGTATATGAGGAACTGGTCAAGATTTGCCACAACTGCACAAGTCCGGTGAGCCCGAATCTGCTAGAGAATGACAAGTCAGTTGTTAATGTGGGTCACCTGTAGGAATTACAACGGTTTCCTAGCTTCCATGCCCGAGTTGTCGATGTTGTTTCGGAGCTGCTGAGGGAGAGGCTGGGGCCGACCTCAGATTACACGCAAAGCCTCATCGATATCCAATCCGCGTACATCAACACCAACCATCCCGCGTTCATGACAAGCGCACAGAATGCCACCGCTGCTCACATGAGCTCACCAAAGCAAAGGCAGAGTCTCCCTCCTCGGGTCAATAAGTCTCACCATTATCTCCACCTTCGACCAGGCCCTCACTCCATCCCTTTTCTAGCCACAATCAACGGAACCCTTGAGTAACATTGGAATGGTCTCGCTCGACATGGACGATGACGAAGAGTCGAATACGTCTTCTACTACGACCGACAATATCCTGAGCGGATTGAACGGAGGTACTACCAGCGGACGATCCGTTTCCAACACCGTTCACGATCGTTCCCGACTAATGAGTACCTCTGCCCCTTCAGTTAACGGAGGGTCGTCAACCACCACCGGCAAACATCAACACTCGCATCATTCTCAGTCTACGAGAAACTCAGCCTCATCCACGTCTTCACATCATCATCACCACAACAGTTCTCGGCGTAACGATGGGGACAGGATTTCTTCTACGTCTTCGTCAACGTCTACCGCCAAAGAATCCTTCTTGAACTACTTCTTTGGTCAGAATGGACCCGGGCCCGTGGCAGGTGCGAACATCACGAACATTTCGAGCGAGGTGCATGGTCATCTGAACCGGGCAGTCGGGAGGGATATTTCCGGACCAGATACCGTTGTCAATGGTTTTGTGCGGATGAGGAACGGACCGGCTGGAGACGGAAGTGATGCTGCCTTCGACATGAAGAGCTTGGGAAAACATATCGAAGCTGTAAGTCCTAACTTTTCATCCATTCCTTTCGAAGTTTCGGTCGGGTGGTCCAGTGCTGTGTGGGTCCCTTTACCCCTTTACGAAGTCACCGATGTCGTGTGGCGGAGTTCAGATGGTAGGAACGATGTCAATCTTCAGGGTCCTTTGCTGTCGCTTTTGGATCCCTCCCACTGTCACCATTCAGGTGGACTCTTTGATCTATGATCTACGCGGTCATTTTTATACGCAGATATTTCATAACTGCACCCCGGGTCTGCACCCTAATTAAACTGACCTGGACACTGAACCTATCCCCCCTGCGCTTTCCTCTCTACCACACCTTTTATCTTTTATCGTGCGATGAACTCGTCCGAATCATGGCTAACGTGGTACCATACTTCTCACTTTCATCAGACCTCATCAGACGGAGGCTCGCACCTCAGCGCCAGAGAAGAGATGGAGATCAGCTTGATTCGAACCCTCATCACGTCGTATTTCTGCATCGTCAGGCAGACGATCCAAGACCTGATACCGAAGGCGATCATGCATTTGCTCGTGAACCACACTTCGAGGAATGTTCAGGATAGGTTGGTTTCAACATTGTATAAGCCTGAGCTGTTCTCGGAGCTGTTGCATGAGGATGAGTCACTTGTGTCGGAGAGGGCGAGGGTTAAGGCGTTGTTGGACGCATATAAAGATGCGTTCAAGACTTTGTCGGAGGTGAATTTGAAGTCAGGTTAAAGGAGTTGGTGAAAGAAGGATACGAAGACATCCCGGCGCTGGCTAATGTTTGATTTTTTCGTCTTGGACCTTTGTCCGTACATTACTTTCTCATAGAGCTCTGACGAGGATATACAAGTTCGCCCTTAAGCCTTCAGACAAGATGAGTTACCCCGGACCTGCAGGTTGAACATCAGTATCGAGATTGCGGGTGTCCATGTGTGATGGTCGTGAGACAAGGTAAAGGTCGAAACGAGAACGTAAGGATGCAAGTTGGTCAAGTAACGAGGCCTTTGGACGTTCTAGGAACACGTTGTCCTACGCTCCCGTAATTCTTTGATCCTTCGTCCTGCATCCTCCTAGCCCAACAAGGCTCAGACGCCTCCTGCGTCCGTGCTTTCTCACGTAGTCCTCATAAACCGTTGTGTTCGTTCAGTAACGGTGCACCCGGAACGTCCCAAGGGTTTTAGAGTCCTCCCAGCTTGTAATCCCAAACCAGTGACTGACGATCTGAAAGGCCTAGAGTAGCCGGAAGAAGACGGGTAAGGCCTTCTTTTTTTTTTCCAGGAGAACCGAACGAGAGGCAGAATGGGAGCACAGAAGGTGTTGGAATCCGAGTGATTACAAGCGCCTCAAACGCGACTACAATTCTCTTCATCAAATAGCTCTTCTCACGCGAGGCATGTCGTGACAAGATGGCCGCTCATCTCTATTGGAGTTCGGGTTCTTCTGCCGCACCGCTTTCTCCCGCCTACCTCGAATGTCGACGATGGATACAGAATCCCACGACGGCGCTCCCTCTTCACTGAATGCGGCTATGGAGATCACGAATGCTGCGAGCGAGGGATCTGGTATCGCACCAGCTAAGGCTGCGTTTGACTCCGTCAGTGCCCTCCGGACGACGATCAGGGTATGTTTCCTCCTATTCTGCAACGATGAGCTTCCAGTTCACGTTTATCCAGGACTCGGCGATTAAAGAACAGGATTACATCGAGGTCGAGTTATCCTGTGCCAACATCTGCGAAGCCCTTGAGCGGGGGATGAACGGGAGATCAGATGAGCTCAGTGGGCCTGTACTCGAAGCAATCGAGCGGTTGACTACGTGAATTGAGCCAGCGATTCATACACTCGGCGATTCACTCACCGAGTTCTGAACCGCAGAACTGTGGCCGAAATCAAGAAGAAGATCGTCAAACAGGGTAAACGAAACATATTGTCCCGGCCCTTCCATGCGAAGAACGATAAGAAGTCGATCGCCACCTGGAGGGTAGGCCTCAATAACATTCTCCACGTCTTCAACGTATGTTCAGTCAGTTCTTTTCGGCAATTGCTAAGAACCCCCCCTGTTCAGACAGAGCTTATACTCAATACCCACATGATCGTTACGGATATCCGTCGTAACGTGTTGCCGGGTCAGGGAGATACTGACGGTCAACACCACCTGGTAAGCGTGATTGTTTATCCATCAACAAAAGAACACTCACCGTACTCCAGACTCAAACCAGGTCAGTTATCTCGAATATTATAGGGGCCAGTCTCATTTTTACATAGCGTCCCTCCTGGAGAACTGCCTCCCCCGCCACCAAGGGCCTGCTTCGGACGTGAAGCGTTGATCGAGAACATCGTTGGTCTTGCACAAAACATGACACCAATTGCTCTCATTGGTCCTGGCGGAATTGGCAAGACGTCCATCGCCTTGACCGTCCTCCACGATGATCGTATCAAGAAATGGTTCGGCAATAACCGACGATTCATCCGCTGCGACCAGTTCCCAGCTGCCCGGGTTCATCTCCTCGGTCGACTTTCCACAGTCATCGGTGCAGGCATCGAAAACCCCGAGGATCTGACTCCCCTACGTCCATTCCTATCTTCAAAAGAGATGTTCATCGTCCTGGACAACGCCGAGTCCGTTCTAGACCCCCAGGCGGTGAACGCTCAGGGGATAGATGCTGTGGTCGAGGAACTGAGTCAGATCAGCAACATCTGTCTTTGCATCACCTCCCGCATCTCCACTGTTCCTCCTGACTGCGAGAGTTTGGAGATTCCAACGCTGTCGGTGGAGGCTGCGCGAGATGCGTTCCATCACATCTACAAGAATGGCGAACAGTCGGATTCAGTCAACAACATCCTGAAACAACTGGACTTCCACCCGCTGTCGATCACGTTACTCGCCACGGCCGGACATCACAACAAGTGGGATACCAGGCGACTGGCGAAAGAATGGGAGAAGCAGCGGACGGGGGTGCTCCGAGCGCAGCGCGACAAGAGCTTTGCCACTACCATCGAACTTTCACTGGCCTCACCGACGTTCATCGAACTTGGCCCTGACGCCCGGGACCTGCTCGGTGTCATCGCGTTCTTCCCTCAAGGTGTCAACGAGAACAACCTCGACTGGTTGTTTCCCGCCATCTCGGACAAAGAGATCATCCTGGACAAGTTCTGCCTTCTTTCTCTGACGTATCGAAGCAACGGCTTCGTCACGATGTTGGCGCCACTTCGAGACCGCCTTTCCCCAAAGGGTCCGGGATTCTCCCCACTCCTCCACATGACCAAGGAGCATTACTTCCGCAAATTGTCGGTTTTTGTTGATCCTGGCGAGCCTGGATTCGAAGAGGCGCGGTGGATTATTTCGGAGGATGTAAACGTCGAGCACCTACTGGACGTCATGACATCTGTTGACCCAAACTCGGATGACGTCTGGCTAGCTTGTGGTCGTTTCATGGAACACCTCTGTTGGCACAGACGTCGGCTGGTTGCATTAGGGCCAAAGGTCGAAGGACTCGCGGATAACCATCCCTCCAAGCCAGAATGCTTGCTCCAGCTGTCGCGATTGTTTGACTCGGTTGGAAATCGTGCGGAGCACAAACGACTCGTTGGTCACATCTTGAAGCTCTGGAGGGAACGGGGGGATGACCTTAAGGTTGCTCAAACATTGAGGTTCCTATCTCATGCAAACCGGCTCCTAGCCCTTTACGAGGAAGGAATATCACAGGCAAACGAAGCGTTGGAAATTTACGAACGACACAATGACATATCGGGACAAACACGATCTTTGAAAAATCTCGCTTTCTTGTTGCACGGCGACAAGCGATTCGACGCCGCGGAAACGGCTGCATCCCGAGCAATCGATCTCTATTCAAGCGCCAACGACCGATATGGCATCTGCCAATGCCACCGTGTCCTCGGCAATATATGTGGATCCAAGGGCGAGACGGAGAAGGCCATCGACCACTACGAGATAGCCCTTGGGATCGCTTCCTCTTCCAACTGGGACTACGAGCTGTTTTGGAGCCATTACGGGCTTGCACAGCTGTTTTTCAAGAAAGGTGAGTTCAATCACACATGCATTCACATTGAACGCGCCAAGTCGTACGCGGTCAATGAATACGATCTGGGTCACGCGATGTACCTGGAGGCTCGGGTTTGGTGTAAAGAACGCAGGTTCGAAGATGCGAAGTCTGAGGCCTTGCGTGCTGCCAATGTGTACGAGAGGTTTGGGGCTGCGAAAGACCTAGAACGCTGCAGAGCGCTCCTCCAGAATATCGAGGGGGAAATGAACGAGTAGGCTACCTCTGGTGAGCCCTTTGAAACGGCGCTGCCTCCTACACCTGCTAACTCTCCGGTCTCAGCCCGAGGTACCGGACGTCATCCCACAAGTTTATTCAGACGTGTCTTTCCACGAACAACCGACTATGCATCTGGACAGATATCTCATCCCCAAACGTAGCATCCCTCATTATTGCTGCTACCATCTATCTCCCTCTCTTCTCCCTGGGACGATTTCTATATTGTACTAGTTGACTTCCTGCAACCGCGCATTGCTCTGTATTTTATTTCGCCACTCGTCGTTGATACCACTTGATCTGTGCCCTGTGTTGTCTGGATCCCCGCCTTTCATATTGCATTTTTTTCTTCCACTTTTTGCACGTGTCGCAGAGTGTCCGTGATTTCCAAACGTTTGATTTGCCAATGCGACGGCTAACGTTCTTGATAGTATTTCCAGACAAGAATCCGATATCCAGCCCCGAGCTTTTCATGATCCCTTACAATAAGTTCTCTACCCAATGGCTTTGCATGTTGCCAACGTTTTAACCATTGTGTTCTCGGCAGGATTGGTGGTCGCGCTTACGATTCACCTTGACATGAGCCATATCAAATGCGGTGGGGGCTGTTCATCCTGAGGCTCCTATATCTCCCTTGTGCTCATACCAGCGCACTGAAACGGATGCGACCCTACCAAGAGACGTGTCTTGGATCGTGCCTAGACGCGCTCAAGGAGGATTCCATGAAGATTGGGATCTCTCTCGCGACCGGGACTGGAAATATAGTGGTTTTCGTGTCTCTTCTGGCACGGTTACAAGCGTTACCCAGAAACCCCGAAGTAACTCATTCCCTAGTCATCGTCGGTAGCATTGAACTGGCTCAGCAGGCAACGGATCTGATTAGGTATGAAAGCTCTTCGTCCATCGGACAGTGGAAATCGAACGAGGAGCGCGCCAGTATACCGCGTCTAGGCCGCTGGCGTGTGGGTAATTCTTATTTCTCTTCAACACTAGCACCGATATGGTGCGTCTCCAGCGCTGTCACGACACACTAGACATTGCTCGGGGTTCAAACGTTCACGTTCCACGATTACGAAGGTTCTATAATCTGGAAGGCCGAAGGCAATCATGATTAATCGTAGATGAAGCATACCACGCTACCGCACCCTCCTATCGTCACACCCTTTCTCACTTCAACTCGAGCATCAAGAGTCTGCACACTGTCAAAAGCGCTGAAGACGAGGCTGTGAATTCGACGGTCACTCCCACCAAACACAGTGTACCAATTATCGGTTGCTCCGCCAACTTCAGCCTGTCCGATGGGCTCGCGCTGGGTTCTGTTTTTTGACCAGATTGTGTACCACTGGGACTTTTTTTGATATGACCAAAGGCCAACGGTCGTAGCTCTGATTCGTATTGACACGGATTCGGGGATGGGTTACACGATGTACGATTTACCCGTGTTCAGGTATGTAAATCTCAAGGAGGTGACCGTCGACTCTGCCATTGGGGATTACAGAGCTGCAGACGTCCATAGATGATATATGCGTGGGCGCTTTGACGTTGGAGGATAGGTTTTTGTGGGTGTATGCGTGTGCGTGTGTAAGGTGTGTTATCCCGGGTTGTATCCTATATGCGCAAGTACCAGAGAGGGACACAGAGAAAAGGGGGGTGAGTAGAACGCAGGGCCAACGGGGAGTAAGACACGAAAGAAGGATTTGAAGAGAGAGGAAGTAAGTGTATGAAGGTAAGGATCACAGTTTCGCCAGAACCCAAAGTCCCATATGGGAGGATATCTCAAGTCAGACGAAATGAAGAAGCTTTGACGGGTGGTAAGCAAAGAGTGGCGGAAGGAAGGAGACTGGGAGAACAAGGAGAGACTGAGGACGAGCGAGAGTGAGTGAGTGATACGGGGATGCTATGTGAAAAACGAAACGAACGGCTTTGGTACAAGAACGGAGTGCGACCGATCTTCCGTGATCGGCTGGGCGAGAGTGGCTAGGGAAACACGATAGGAAAATGGGGAAAGAAAAATCGTGTGAATAGCCGAAGGGATAAAGGGGGAGATAAAACAGCGATACAGCAGACAAAAAACGCAGCGAGAGGGGTTTGGAAGAGTAGGATCGGGTGGTGTGGAGGAAAGGGAAAGAGAAGGCGAGATTGGCGAATGTACAACAGAGATAGCATAAATCGATATTGATGGGGTGGTATTGACGAAGGCGAAGCAAGCGGAACGTAGGAGGAAGAAGATAGAGTGAATAGTTCAGAATTCAGATAGCGGTATGTTGGAGTGGAACATAGCGGGGAATGATTTCAGAGCAGGAGTAATGCTCAGAGGAAAAGAGAAAGACCACGGAGAGGAGGCTTCCCACATAATCATCGATGTCACTGGTGTGGGCAGTGAAGACAATAACCTCGATCTCGCCCTCGAAGGTTCAGACGAAGGTCTCCTCGACCCCCTCCATGGCAGTAGGCTCGCGATCACCGCGCTGGGCAGCGGCACCGAACTCCTCTTGTCGTGCGAGTTGTTACTGCTGTGGCTTTTGAACAACGAGCTCTTCCTCGCCACGAGTGAACCTATGCCCCCAGGCCTCTCTAGCGACAGAGTTGAGTTCCTCGCCGGTAGGAAAATGGGTATCTCTTGGACGTCACTCGGTGTCAGGCTTGGAGGTTCCTAGCCCACATGCCCTCCTTCTCCTTCTCTACTCTGGGTCTCGTCATGCCTCTCATGACCGTTCCTGTGTTTCTCGGTATCCTCTGATGCGACGACGCTTACTGGTGGATCTGTGTTTTCTGGACCATCGTCATTGATAGACCCAGATGATGGCGTGGTTATATCAGGGAGATACGATGAGGCCGGTGTCTGTGCGTGTTCCAGACCCTCCGTAACGATAGTCATCGAAGCGGAATTCGAAGGTCCTATATCAACCACGACATCTGGGTCGATTTTGTCATTAACGGAGGGAGACGCTGAGGACAACGGCAGTTCGGGCGCCAAACACTCGTCTCAGAAAAAAGAGAAAGAGACAGCCATATTTTCGCGATTTTCTGAGATTCGGTGCACTTCCATGGGCATGCAGATGGTTCGACGCACTTCGGTAAGCCCACACAGCAATTCCATGCGTGATTTTCTGCCAGTTATTCGATACATTGCGTAAGGCATTTCTGGTGATGTAGACTAGTGAGGCGAATTATAAAAGGCAAGAAAGAGTTACGGGCAAAGCTCCACGTCAGCCCTGGTGGGTGTTGAATGTTTTTCTTCCTTTTCGAGGCACCCGACCGAGAGCAGAATGGGAGCACAGAAGGCACTGCAATCCGAGCGATTCCACGCGCCTCAAAACGCTTCAAATGCGAACGCAATCCTCTTCGCGAAATGGCTCTTTTCACACGAGGCGTGTCGCGTCAAAATGGCCGCTCATTTCTGTTAGGGTTCGGGATCTTCCTCACAGCCTGTGTGCTGCACCATTTTCTCCCAGCTACCTCGAATTTCGACGATGGACACTGAATTCCAGGACGGTACTCTCTCATCACTGAATGCGACCATGGAGATTACGAATGCTGCAAACGAGAGGTCTGGTATCGCACCAGCTAAGGCTGCATTTGATTCTGTCAGTGCCCTCCGAACGATGATTAGAGTACGCTTCCTCCTATTCTGCAACGATGAGCTTCTGGTTCATATTTATCCAGGACTCGATGATCGAAGAACGGGATTACATCGAGGTCGAGTTATGCTGTGCCAACATCTGTGAAGCCCTTGAACGGGGGATGGACGGGAGATCAGATGAGCTCAGTAAGCCCGTACTTGGAGCAATCGAACAGTTGACTACGTGAGTTGAGCCAACGATCCATGCACCGGGCGATTCACTCACCGAGTTCTCGTCTGCAGAACTGTGGCCGAAATCAAGAAGAAGATCGTCAAGCAGGGTAAACGAAACGTATTCTCCCGACCCTTCCACGCAAAGAACGATAAGAAGTCGATCACCACCTGGAGGGTGGACCTCAATAACATTCTCCACGTCTTCAACGTACGTTCAGTTGGTTCGCTTTAGCAGTCGCCAATTGTCACTCTTTCAGACTGAACTCGCAATCAACACCCACATCATGGTCGCGGATATCCATCGTAACGCGTTGGCAGGTCAGGGAGATACCGGCGGCCAACACCACTCGGTAAGCGTGACTTTCTATCCATCAACAGAATGCTCACCGTGCCCCAGACTCAAACCAGGTCAGTTATCTCAAATACCACGGAGTCCACAGTCTCACTTTTACATAGCGTCCCTCCTGGAGAATTGCCTCCCCCGCCACCGAGAGCCTGTTTTGGACGTGAAGAGCTGATCGAGAAGATCGTTGGTTTTGCGCAAAACCTGACACCTATCGCTCTAATCGGCGTCGGCGGAATTGGCAAGACATCCATCGCTCTGACTGTCCTCCACGATAAGCGCACCAAGGAACGGTTTGGAAACAACCGTCGGTTCATCCATTGCGACCAGTTCCCCGCCTCGTGTCCTCATTTCCTCAGCCGGCTGTCCGCAGTCATCGGCGCGGGCATCGGAAATCCCGAGGATTTGGCTCCTCTGCGACCACTTTTATCTTCAAAAGAGATGTTCCTTGTCCTGGACAACGCCGAGTCCATTCTCGATCCCCAGGTGGCCGATGCCCAGGGGATAGACGGTGTGGTCGAGGAGCTGAGTCAGATCAGCAACATCTGTCTTTGCATCACCTCCCGCATCTCCACTGTTCCTCCCGACTGCAAGAGTCTGGAGATTCCGACGTTGTCGACGGAGGCCGCGCGAGACGCATTCTATCGCATCTACGAGAACAGCGAGCAGTCCGATTCGGTCAACAATATCCTGGAACAACTAGACTTCCACCCGCTGTCGATCACGTTACTCGCCACAGTTGCACATAACAACAAGTGGGACACCAGGCGACTGGCGAAAGAATGGGAGAAGCAGCGAACTGGGGTGCTCCGAGCGCAGCGCGACAAGAGCCTTACCACTACCATTGAACTTTCGCTGGCTTCACCGACGTTTCTCGAACTTGGCTCCGATGCCCGGGACCTGCTCGGTGTCATTGCCTTCTTCCCTCAAGGCATCAACGAGGACAACCTCGACTGGCTGTTTCCCACCATCTCAGACAAAGAGAAGATGTTGGACAAGTTCTGTCTTCTTTCTCTGACGTATCGAAGCAACGGCTTCGTGACGATGTTAGCACCACTCCGAGACTACCTTTCCCCGAAGGGTCCAGGATTCTCCCCACTCCTGCACACGGCCAAGGATAATTACTTTTGCAAATTGTCGGTTTTTGTTCAACCTGGCGAGCCTGGATTCGAAGAGGCGCGGTGGATTATTTCGGAGGATGTAAACGTCGAACACCTACTGGACGTCATGACATCTGTTGACCCAAACTCGGATGACGTCTGGCTAGCTTGTGCTCATTTCATGGAACACCTCTGTTGGCACAGACGTCGGCTGGTTGTATTAGGGTCAAAGGTCGAAGGACTCGCGGATAACCATCCTTGCAAGCCAGAATGCTTGCTCCAGCTGTCGCGACTGTTCGACTCGGTTGGAAATCGTGCGGAGCACAAACGACTCGTTGCCCACATCTTGAAGCTCTGGAGGGAGCGGGGGGATGACCTTAAGGTTGCTCAAACATTGAGGTTCCTATCCCATGCAAACCGGTTCCTAGACATTTACGAGGAAGGAATATCACAGGCAAACGAAGCGTTGGAAATTTACGAACGACATAATGACATATCGGGACAAGCACGCTCTTTGCAACATCTCGCTTTCTTGTTGCACGACGACAACCAATTCGACGCTGCGGAAACGGCTGCATCCCGAGCGATCGATCTCTTTTCAAACGCCAACGACCAATCTAGCATCTGCGAATGTCACCGTGTCCTCGGCGATATATGTCGATCCAAGGGCAAGGCGGAGAAGGCCATCAACCACTACGAGACGGCCCTTAGGATTGCTTCCTCTTCCAACTGGGAATACGAGCTGTTTTGGATTCATTACTCCCTCGCACTGTCGTTTTTCGATAAAGGTGGGTTCAATGACACACGCATTCACATTGAACGCGCCAAGTTGTACACGGTCAACGATCCATACGATCTGGGTCACACGACGTACCTGGAGGCTCTGGTTTGGTATGAAGAACGCAGGTTTGAAGATGCGAAGTCCGGGGCCTTGCGCGCTGCCAATGTGTACGAGAAGTTTGGGGCTGCGAAAGATCTAGAACGCTGCAGAGCGCTCCTCCAGAATATCGAGGGGGAAATGAACGACCAGGCTACCTCTGGTGAGCCCCTTGAAAAGGCGCCGCCTCCTGCACCTGCTAACTCTCCAGTCTCAGCCCAGGGTACCGGACGTCATCCCACAAGCCTATTCAGACGTGTCTTTCCGCGAGCGACCGACCATGCATCTGAACAGATATCCGATTCCCAAACGTAGCATCCCTCATTATTGCTGCTACCATCTATCTCCCACTTTTTCCCCAAGGTCAATTTCTATACTATACTAGTTGACTTCCTGTAACCGCGCATTGCTCTGTGTTTTGTTTCACTGCTCGTCGTTGACACCACTTGATCTGTGACCTGTGCTGTCTAAATCCCCACCTTTCATGTTGTATTTTCTTCTTTAACGTTTTGCATGTGCCGCAGAGTGTCCGTGATTTCCAAACGTTTGGTTTGCCAATGCGACGGCTAGCATTCTTGATAGTGTTTCCAGACTAAAATCCGATGTCCAGCCCTGAGCTTTTCATGATCGCCATGATCCTTTACAATAACTTCTCTACGCAATGGCTTTGCCTGTTGCCAACGTTTTAAGCAATATTGTGTTCTCGGCAGGATTGGTGGCCACGCTCATGATTCACGTTGGCGCGAGCCATATATATCAAATGCGGTGGGGGATATTCATCCTGAGACTCCTATATGATCTCCACCGTGCTCATACCAGCGTGCTGAAAAGGATCCATTGAATCCTGCCTGGACGCGCTCAAGGAGGATTCCACAAAGATCGGGATCTCTCTCCCAACCGGGGCTGGCAAAACCGTGGTTTTTGTGTCTCTTCTGGGACGGTTACAAGCGTTGTCCAGGAACCCTGAAGTAACTCGTTCCCTAGTCATCGTCGGTAGCGTTGAACTGGCTCGACAGGCAACGGATCCGATTAGGCGTGAAAGCTCTTTGCTCACTGGACAGCGGAAATCGAACGAGGAGCGCGTCGGTATACCATGTCTAGGCCATTAACGTGTGCATGATGTTTATTCCTCTTCAACACCAGCACTGTGCGATGCGTCTCCAGCACCGTCGCAACATACCAGGCATTGCTCAGGGTTCCATGATTACAAAGGTTTGATAATCCGGCAGGGCTGAAGGCAGTCATGATTAATCGTAGATGGGGCACACCAATATCCCCGTATTACGTTTCGTCCAGGGCCAAAGGTCAGACTCATAATAAGCATGGCGAGACGTGGAAAGTTTCTCATCGTCTTCTTCTGCATCTGGTAAAGGTGTGATGCATGATGTGTACCTCATTTGCCGCTTGTGGGATCTCCGTAATGGGGACCACAGGGCCATCGTAGAGACCGCCCTTGTACCTCGCCTGGTCGCGATCCTCCGAATCTCGATCTCGCAAGGAGGATGAAACGTAAAGCGACGGTTGCATCGACTGTATCCGTCTGGTGCCCTGCGTCGATGGCAGGTGTGGGATGTTCACGCTGCTCGTCCTCATCAGCAGAGAGGGTAGATCATTGCCTAGTGGAGGAGGTGGTATTATCGTACTGCAGAAGGCCACAGAATAAGAGGAAATGATGTTAATTTTATTCCATTTTGTCGATTGACACGTCCAACAGAACACGGGGAGAAATTCAAGGTCGTACCTTGACGATCCTTAGCGATTTGTCCCACGTTCACTTTGGTCCCCGTACTCGTACTCACGCTCACACTACCATCTGCTTGTGGTACACTGACTAGGGCAGGCATAGGAGGAATCGCCCCCTCGTCTGACGGCTGTGGAGTGACCGGTCTCGAAAGCTCCAAGAACGAATTGTTGAGTAGAGGAGGGCTTATGGATAGGTGTTATGGATAGTCACCCAATAATCGAAAAAGCCCAGAGGTATTCTCGCTATTGAAAACTTTCGTCTCAGAAAAAAAGAAAGAGATCAAGGGCCGGGTCTGTAATTCAAAACCCACCGGAATAGTTTCCCCTTTGGAAAGGTCCGAACTCCGCTATCTTAAAAATCCACAGGATTTCGGTTTGACGGGTCTTGGTCTTGAATTCCATGGAACTGACCAAGCCCCAAGTCGTGTTTTTCCGACAGTCATTCCGTACATTGCGTAAGGTGTTTCTGGTGATGTAGACCGGTGATGCAAATTATAAAAGGCAAAAAAGGGTTGCGGGCACAGCTCCGCACCAGCCGTGGCAGGTAAGGTCTTTCCATCTTTCTTTCTTTCTTTTTTTGGGGCAACCCGAACGAGAGACAGTGGGAGCACAGATGATGCCGCAATCCGGGACATTACACGCTCCTCGAACACGAACGCAATTCTGTTCACATGGCTCTTTTCACACGATGCGTGTATCTCTATTAGAGTTCGGGTTCTTCTGCCACACCGTTCTCTCCTAACTACCTCGAATTTCGACGATGGATACAGAGTCCCATGGTGGTGCTCTCTTGTCACTGAATGCAGCCACGGAGATCACGAACGCTGCGAACGAGGGGTCTGGTACCGTACCAGCTAAGGCTGCATTTGACTCGGTTAGTGCCCTCCGGACGACGATTAGGGTATGTTTCTCCTATTCTGCGACGGTGAACTTCCGATTCACATCTATCCAGGACTCGACGATTGACGAACGGGATTACATTGAACTTGAGTTATCCTGTGCCAACATCTGTGAAGCCCTTGAACGGGGGATGAACGGGAGATCAGATGAGCTCAGTAAGCCCGTACTTGGAGCAATTGAACAGTTGACTACGTGAGTTGAGCCAGCGATCCATGCACCGGGCGATTCACTCAGAATTCTGAACTGCAGAACTGTGGCCGAAATCCAGCAGAGGATTGTCAAGCAGGGTAAACGCAACGTATTCTCCCGACCCTTCCACGCGAAGAACGATAAGAAATCTATCGCCGCCTGGAGGATGGACCTTAATAGCATTCTCCACGTCTTCAACGTACGTTCAGTCGGTTCCGTTTGACAATCATTAAGAGTCCCCCGTTCAGACCGAGCTTATACTCAATACCCACATGATCGTCACGGGTATCCGTCGTAACGTGTTGCCGGGTCAGGGAAATGTTGACGACCAACGCCACTCAGTAAGCGTGATTTTCTGTCCGTCGACAACAGAACGCCCACCATGCCCCAGACTCAAACCAGGCCAGCTATCTTAAATACCATAGAGTCTACAGCCCCACTTTTACATAGCGTCCCTTATGGAGAATTGCCTCCCCCGCCGCCGAGGGCGTGTTTCGGACGTGAAGAGCTGATCGAGAAGATCGTTGGTCTTGGACGAAACCTGACACCTATCGCCCTAATCGGCATCGGCGGAATTGGCAAGACATCCATCGCTCTGACTGTCCTCCACGATGAACACATCAAGGAACGATTTGGAAACAATCGTCGGTTCATCCGTTGTGATCAGTTCCCTGCCTCGTGCCCTCATTTCCTCAGCCGGCTGTCCGCAGTCATTGGCGCGGGCATCAAAAACCCCCAGGATTTGGCCCCTCTGCGACCATTCCTATCCTCGAGGGAGATGTTCTTAGTCCTCAATAATACAGAATCTATTCTCGACCCGCGAGGAGCCAACGCCCAGGAGATCTATGGTATGGTGGAGGAGCTGAATCGCTTCGACAACATTTGTCTGTGCATCACTTCCCGTATCTCCACTCTCCCTCCTGACTGCAAAACTCTCCAAATCCCGACATTGTCGATGGAGGCTGCACGCGACACGTTCTATCGCATCTACGAGTATGGCGAACGGTCCGATTCGGTCGACAACATCCTTCAGCGACTGGAATTCCACCCGCTATCAATCACGTTGCTCGCTACAGTTGCACATCACAATAAGTGGGGCACCGACCGGCTTATCAGGGAATGGGACACAAACCGCACACGAGCACTTCGGACAAATTACAATTGGAGTCTTGCAGCAACAATTGAACTTTCGCTGGCTTCACCGACATTCCGCGAACTTGGCCCCGATGCCCGCGACCTGCTTGGTATCATCGCGTTCTTCCCTCAAGGCGTCGATGAGAACAATCTTGAGTGGTTGCTTCCCGCCATCTTGGACAAGGAGAACATCCTGGACAAGTTCTGCCTTCTTTCCCTGACATATCGAAGGAACGGGTTCGTCACGATGTTGGCGCCACTCCGAGACCACCTTTCCCCAAAGGGCCCAGGATTCTCCCCACTCCTCCACGCAACCAAGGAGAATTACTTCCACAAATTGTCAGTTGAAGTTGATCCTCGCCAGCCCGGGTTCGAGGAGACACGGTGGATCATTTCGGAGGATGTAAACGTCGAGCACTTGTTGGACGTCATGACATCTGTCGACGCAAATTCGGATGACGTCTGGTGAGTTTGTGTTTATTTCATGGGACACCTCTATTGGCACAGACGTCGGCTGGTTGTATTAGGGCCAAAGGTCGAAGGACTCCTGGATAACCACCCCTCCAAGCCAGAATGCTTGTTCGAGCTGTCGCGATTGTTTTACTCGGTTGGAAATCATGCAGGGTGCAAACGACTCCTTGTCCATACCTTGAAGCTCTGGAGGGGGTGGGGGAATGACCTTGAGGTTGTTGACACATTGAGGCTCCTATCTATTACAAACCGGACCCTAGCCCTTTACGAGGAAGGAATATCACAGGCAAACGAAGCTTTGGAAATTTACGAACGACACAATAGCATATTGGGACAAGCACAAACGTTGCAATTTCTCGCTTTCTTGTTGCATGACGACAACCAATTCGACGCCGCGGAAACAGCTGCATCCCAAGCAATTGGTCTCTTATCATACACCAACAGCCAATTTGATATCTGCCAATGTCACTGTGTCCTCGGCAGGGTATGCCAATCCAAGGGCGAGACAGAGAAGGCCATCAACCACTACGAGACGGCCCTCAGGATTGCGCCATCTTCCAACTGGGACAACCAGGTGTTTTGGATTCATTACTCCCTCGCAGAACTGTTTTTCAATCAAGGCAGGTTCGGTGATGCACACGTTCACATCGAACGCGCCAAGCCGTACACAGTCAATGACCCATACAACCTGGGTCGTGCGGTGGAGCTGGAGGCTCAGGTTTGACATGAAGAATGCAGGTTCAAAGATGCAAAGTCTGAGGCTTTGCGTGCTGCCAATATTTTCGAGGGGCTTGGGGCTGCGAGAGACCTAGAGCGCTGTAGAGTGGTCCTCTGGGATATCGAAGAGAGAATGAAGGAGCCGGTTACCTCTGGTGAATATGATTCTAGCGGTGAGCTCCTTGAAGTGGCACCCCCTCCTATGCCTGCTCACTCTCCACCCTCAGCCCGGGGTACCGGACGCCATTTCACAAGTCTATTCAGACGTGTCTTTCCACGAACAGCCGACCATGCATCTGGCCAGATATTCCACTCCCAAATGTAGCATCCCTTATTATAGTTGTTGATAAACGAGCTCAGTCGACGTGGCAATCAACTGTATTGATATTAATGTACCTGATAAACGAGCTGTACTAGCAGTTAGTTTATCTAGTGTAACGAGCAAAGGAGAATGAGTACTGACCTCAGTCGACGTGGCAATCAACTGAGGAAAGAAAAGAAAGAATGTGTACACTATGTCTATCTACGGGTGTAACCGATCAAACGTGTACAATACGTATTATTCTAACAGTTGTTACCTCTATCTCCCTCTTTTCCCGAAGGACATTTTCCATTATACTAGTTGACTTCCTGTAACGGCGCATTGTTCTGTTTTGTTTCACTACTCGTCGTTGATACCACTTGATCTGTATTCTGTGTTGTCTAAATCCTCGTTTGCACTTTTTTCTTTCACTTTTTACATGTGCTGCCATGTCCATGATTTTCAGACGTTTGGTTTGCTAATGGGACGGCTAACATTCTTGGTAGTATTTCCAGACCAAAGCCCGATATCCAGCCCCAGGCCTTTCACGATCCCTTGCAATAAGTTCTCTACGCAAAGGCTTTGCATATTGCCAACATTTTAAGCACTGTTGTTCTCGGTGATTCATGTTGACGTGAACCATATCAAATGCGGCGGGAGCCGCTCATCCTGAGGACCCGTCTCCGCCATGCTCATATCAGCGCGCTGAAACGGATGCGGTCCTACCAAGAGACGTGTCTTGCTTCCCGCATAGACGTGCACAAGGAGGGTTCCACGGAGATCGAGATCTCTCTCCCAACCGGAGCCGCAAGGCTCTGGTTTTCGTGTCTCTTCTGGGACGGTTACAAGCGTTACCCAGAAACACCAAAGTCATTCGTTCCCAGCTAGTCGTCATCAGTACCGTCGAACTTTGGCTCGACAGGCAATGGATCAGGCATGAAAATTCTTCGCCCACCGGACGGCAGCAACCGAACAAGGAGTGCGCTATACCTCGTCTGGACCACTGGAATACGCATAACGTTTATTTCTTTTTAGTGTTAGCACTGATGCAATGCATCTCCAGCACCATCGCGACATACCAGATATTGCTCGTGGTTCCACGTGGCAGGGCGAAGGCTACCATCGTAGATGAGGCGCACCGTGACGCCGCTGCACCATCCTACCATCACTACATTTTCACTTCAACTCGAGCACTAGGAAACTCGTATGGGGCGCCGTGTGGTTACGGCGAGACTGCAAGTACGTCCCAAAATAATAAAATTACCGAACGAACTGGTCCTAGGTGGGGTCCTGCCATGGATATATGGTGTCTCGGGTGCATGGTAATGGCCCTTCCTCTAGCCCACCGCATAAACACTTTGTTAACAATCTCCCTCCCAAGATGTATGAATTCGCAACCGGACATTGCCTTTATAAACCCGAAGTCGCAGATGATCTGCCTTACAATATCATTCATCTTGCACAGATGACTCAACGTACCAGTGGTCAAGATTATGACGATCTCGCATTAGAGCAATACGAGATTCGGGAGGAGCGGCGCAATCTCAACAGAAAGGAAATGTATCGTAATATCTTCAATTTTATTCAGCTTCTTGGAAATAATCCTTAGGCATGTTGAGGTGTACTACTGCGCGGGGTGTTAAGACGACCTCCACCTAATTCGTGCTGAACCAATCAACTATCTACAGCGATGGCGTTGAGGAAGTTGTTACCTTCGTTAGGATTACACGCTCATTCTCGGTTCTCGATCTAGTCAAACGGCCCCGTGCAACGGAAGCTCTACTTGACATCGCTTTCAAAGGTGTTTAGTGAGGTGACATCTGTTTGGTCCACGTTTCGTTTGTTCCACCAAAATCCTCTCAAACTACAATATTTCTCGTAATTGACTACAACATTGGTGAAATCTTCTGGGGTGATTTCATCAAAGTATATGCAATATGAATTGTACACGGATATCCGATGTAAAGTAAGACAAAACGATGACAACTCGGACTCAAAAACAAGAACGACGAACAACAAGTCCTCAGAGCGCCATGCTCGCCCTTCATGTACATACCTACACACAATATAGTGTTCCACGTACTGAAAGCGTGTGTAGTACTGGAAAAAAGCGAGATATACCATCCACGGGAACACCGACATGGCTTCAAGGGAGACAAGGAGAGAAGCCGCAGCGGCATGTCGGTGAGCTCTCCCGCGCCAAACCAAACCCAAGAGAAGAAACTGTAAAGAATGTAAGGATACATACAAATGAAGTAAACGTGAGATCGTCGAGAACATGAGAAGACAGGATGCAGAATATAACACTTGGGATGTGATGTGAAGGACAGGAGGCGTAGCTGGTTCATTGGATGTAGCCGGGGTTGCACAAGGGGCGCAATGAGTGAATCTACGAAGTGGCAGTAGTGACCCTGGTTGCCGTTGTCGTGGGAACCGGTTCGCTTGGAACAGGTACCCATTTTTCATCCTGCTTATCGGTCTCTCCCTCAGAAGCAGTAGTCTCCTCTGTGTCAGCATCGGCGCCTGTGCTGGTGCCGCTGTCGGCTGTTGCGAGGCTCGTGGTTGAACTAGCCAAGCTGCTGGCCCCGATCGCGACTGGGACTACGCGTGATTTGAGTCTGGTCTCCTGGGAGAATGAAAAAAAGACACGTTAAGCATCCGATGAATGTAGTCTGTAGGGACTCATACGAGTTTAGCCAACCTCTCGCGTTCCTCCTTCTAGAGAACCCAGGGGTTAAACATGGGAAGATGCAGGGTGAACGGACGAGATACAGACCTCCTTAACAGTCTTTTCCTCCCGCTCCTTTCGCTCCCTCTCTTGAAGTTCTTTCCTCTCCTTCGCCTCGCGCTAATGAAAGTGGATGGGTCAGAATCTGAAGAAACGTCCTTAATCACGCGCCATTCACAAACCTCTTCCTTTTCCTTTTTCAGTTTCTCGCGCATCTCGCGTTCTTTGATGACCCTGAACAAGTGGGAGATCATCAGATGACTGGTGCACGGAATCAGTTTGGGTTTCTCACCATTCAGCGACCTCTTCCACAGCCTCTTTTGGTCGGGTCTTGTTCCTGAGGAGATATCCCTGGAGAGCCGCGACCTGTACGAGCTCATCAGTTAAGTGCAGAAATCCGGATCGAGATTCGACCCACGCTCATCTCGTCCTCGGGTATAGCGTCAGCAAAGCGCTTGGAAAGATCTATCATTTCGGCCTCCTCCAGAATCGGCACGGAACAAGCCTTCCGCTTCGCTTTTGGTTTCTGTTCTGCTGTCTCTCCTTCTTGCGACGTCGACTGTATAGGGGGTTCCAAAGCTTTACAGGGGAAGAAGTTTTTGAAGATCTCCTCGGCTTGCCACTTGGTCGCGTTCTTGAAGTTTATCCACACATCCATCCTACCCGGTCGACTCAAGGCTGGGTCCAAGCGCTCAATGTGATTGGTGGTCGCGAAAAGTAAGCTGAAGGTTAGCAACGTCAGCGTGGTCAGAAAGTTATTGAAGTATTCAGCAGGGAACTCACCGCCCCTCGGCGGCAGCAACGCCATCTAAACTGTTCAGAAGACCACTCAGACTAAGTGTAGACTCTCCATCATTGTCAGGGTCTTTTTTGCTCCCGTGCATGAGACCGATTGGGGTTATGGGAGCACCCGTTGACTTCTCATCTCGTGATACACCACGAGTGAAGGCGGCATCCAGGTCTTCGAGGAGTAAGATACACCTGACACGTGTTGGTCAGAGGCGGACTACGATGGAACGACGGTTGACTGACCTTGATGGTACGCGTCCCATGAGCTTCGTCAATTTGTTATCGCTCATCCTAGGTCGGAGTGAGTCGTTTACGATCAAACAATACAAAACCCACGGCAGCGACAAAGGAACTACGCTTACCCCTTAGCCGAAAGACTGACGACGTAAATATCCAGGCCCAATTCACCAGCTATTGAGTGTATCAAAGACGTCTTGCCACTACAATCGAGAACGCCGATCAAAACACAATTCGGTGACGAGTGAGGGTAATGGTCACGTACCTTCCAGGAACACCATGGAGGAGATAACCACGACGGAATGGAATGCCTGCGGTTATTGGTAAATTTATCGTCAGGTCCGTAAAGATCTTGTTCTGTAATTGACATCACGAACCTCTCTCGGCGTACCTGGGCGAGCCTCCATCAGTTTCCATTTACCCTCTTCGCTTCAGGAATGTGAAACTACGCACCAATCCTCGGAGTATAAAAAATCCTTGCAGTCGGCAAGGATCATGTCCTTGACGCCTGGTTCCAGCACAATTGAACTCATAGGTCGCTTCTGGCGAGCACCCGCCCACGTCCAACATCCCCAGGTTCTAAACCCGAGGGTTAGCGACCAGACTCGCAAAGATGCGGATCAAATGTTTACGTGTCAGCCATGTAGATATGAACTCTGTGCTCGGCGTCCTTTTCATACTCGCGTTTTGCTTCGAGAACGAGTTGCTTCAGAATGGCGTTATTACGTGCAACGACGCTACAGATGCCGTATGATGAACGTCCGTGACGCCGTAGACAATCAGAGAGGGGAAGAGTCGAGAACCCACCTGATCTTCAACTCCGAGGCGTGCCCGTAATCCTTGTTGCGTTTCGTCCTGGTGATCTTTGGAGATTCTCAGCGAGTTGAAACGGGGTGCAGAGTGACGTTAACGGTGAAAAGTGCTCACCCTCAACCAGTGACCCCGGTAATATATTGTATGCGTGGTTTCTAGTGCAGGGTGTTGATCGGCAACAATACCATATCCGGAATAGTAGTTGACATACCGGGGCTTGGCTCGAACGCCACCTTGCGCTTTTTATGACCGTGAACAAGCGTGTCGTCCTCATCATCGTCCACGAGGAGGTCACCGGTTGTAGACTGAGTGACGGCGTTTCTGCCAACGGTCCTCGTCGTGATGTCAAACTCTCTGCTTCGTCCCCATGCAGGTTGCTGAATAGGTCAGAGTCGATCACGGGAGAGTGTTTAGCTCGAACGAGCGCGTACCTTGGATAGCCAATGTATCAACCTGTGATCATGGAACGTGAGCCTCCGGATCAACACCTTGAAAACAGGGGGGATGGAAGGAACGTACCAATCATACTTTGAAGGGGCAGATAAACCGGCGCCAGTTCAGCTTTGGGTGGCCACCGCGAACAACTGTGGTGGACCGCTTACCGGATAATCCTCCTGAGAAAAGTGCGCAGTCAAGAAGAAGGCTATTTAGGGGGATCAGCCGTTGAGCGTGTGTCGCATGGGAAAAGCAGGAAAGAAATGGAATTACAGTCCACAAAACCGTTCCATGCGGAGACAGACGCCCTACGGGCAGTTTCCATCGTACCACCAATTACGACGAGTTTCTGGGGGGGAGCAAAATGGTTCCGTTGGCACTCCTCAGTAACCCGCAAAGAGAGATCCTGGATTTTGTGGACTTACAAGTGTGTCATTTATCGTTCCCGAGGCTAGGGGGGATAAAAGGTTTTTAACTTTGTCCATTTTTCAAGGGCCAGGGAGGAGTCGGGGACGGAGGGAACGAATCCAAGAGCTAAGGCGTCCGCGTCCAGACCTGCGGTGTATTTATACGGCAAACGGACCTCGTGTCCGGGTGAGTGCATTTGACATATCACTAGATAACGCGGGGAGGGATGGGGTCGCGTTTCCTCCGGTTGTGCCCATCATCAGTGCGAGTACCAGTTAAGGAGGTGCAACTTCGAAAAAACATAAGCTGCAACGTAGTTTGCAAAGCCTACCACCGTTGAGACGGCTACGACCCCTGTATGTATGTGAACCAAATCGCGTTCTCTCGGGGAGTAATTAGGAAACTACCGGCAATGTAACCAGAGACCACCAAACAACTTATCCGTATAAATTGAATGTTTGAAAGCACCCTAGCCGAGCAACGTGTCCGGTGAAGCTTGATCCCATTCACACCTGGCAAGTGTGTATCTGTTCAACCTGGTAAAAGGGTGTTCTAATGTCCTTGAAAACTGTTTTCACCATTTCCTGTTCCAGTGCTTCGACAGAAACGTGCTAGCCATGTTTGACCCTCCTTCTGACGAGAAGTCAAGGTGGGATTCAAGCGGCGATGCGGCCACGAAGATCAAGGGAGGCCGTGATTAATGACATAACCCGTCCCATTCAAGACGTAAAACAGAATTATATTCGAACGGGTTGCAAAAACCAGTCGGCGGTTCCACGTTCAGTGCTACGCGTTTTTTTTTTCTCCAATTCATGATCAATGATTTCGCGCATCGTGGCAGATTATCTCTCACGAGAAGGTTTTCAGGGAGAGGGGCACTCGTGAGACCGAGCAGGGGTCGAACGAGATCCAAAGACCCCTCATCGTTTCTCAAGTATCCTGCGCCTCCGCTAACGCTCTTAACATGGAATGGGTCAGTAATCATCGGAACGGAACATACCCACGAGGCTTCTTGCTTTCTAGAAAGCGGGATGGTCGTAGCCGTAATCCTCTTAGTCGAGTCGAGCTCAAGCGCTCAACAACGAACCTGCATGTACCCGATCAGTCGTGAGTGGGGAACCTAAGACCAAGGAGCATGTCTTACGGGAAGGTCACAGTGGTCGCTGAAAATTAGCCCCACAATCAATCACAAGCACCCAAGCGAGGCGAGGTACCAGTCGAAGCGTAGATAACTACGCACGTCCCTGATGCTTCGGAGCCTCTTTCACTGCGTGGTGCGTGTTTGCTGGCCGTCCAACTCAAACATCAAGCCGAGAGAATTGAGTACACCAGTCCAAAGAAAAATGCGGTTGTATCCTGGCACTAAAGAGAATTGAGGTCACGTTTGCGGCGCTGGAGGGGTACTACCTTCATTCAGTCATTTTTTGGACTGAGACGCCCTTAAATACTCTGAGATTTGTGGTTCGAACGTACGATACTCCTGAAGGTGGCGCAGCGGGCAGAAATATAAAACCCGACATAGCGTCGCAGGTTGTAATGAATTCGATCAATGAATAAAACCTGCAATCTCCATGACTTTGGGCAACGTTTTCACGATACCTGGCAAGGTTCACTTACGGTATAAAACGCCCACACGCCTGAGATCGCGTCACCCAATAAAATTACCGTCGATCATTTGCCTACCCCTTGCTCTTCACACGCATGCAAATCAAAAAGAGTCTTGATGGCAAAGTCATCTCTGACTTTTTCGTAACTCGAATTTGAAAAGGGTATAACAAATAGCCACTTGACTTCCGGCCGCGGAAGTACTGAAATGGAATAGTTGGCCGGCTAAAGACCTGAGCATCTGAATACCGACCCCGGGCGTTCTTGGTCCGAATCGGATGAGCGAAGGTTACGGGTTGGGGTATGGGTCGACCGAACGGAGTCCGTGTTCACTGTAAAGTTTTTGAATTCGAGATGGTAGAGTCTTTTCGCGAGAAGGATAATTTGTACGTCCACGGAAGACCAAAAAATACACAGCTCGCCATGAGTTTGATTGGGTACGAGGTGAAGCTCAGAGGATGTCTTTGTCGCAGGATTTGTATGTGGGATAAAAAAGAGTGGGACCTGAAACGTCAATGCAAATAGACACAGACGTTTGGATGAGGCAACCTGCTAGTGATTTGAGAGGACTGCACGTAAACATGTGCTTCGAACGGGAGGCAAAGGTATGAGAATGACGACACTGACAATTGTGAAGGAAATCTGTGGTGACGTAACATATGCGCATTGTAATTAGCAGGGATCGAGCCAAACAAGTGGGACGAGGGGCAAGGATGTGCTTCTGTGCATCGTGTGGTAACATCATTCGGGAAACGATCTATGAAATACACAACATCTGCGACGACGAGGTGTCAGTTTCCCTTGAGATGTAACAAAGCGGTGCCTGCCTGACAAGATTAGGACCGTCCCAAGGTCTCCTACCATCTCAATCTCGCCTCAACACACCGATTTCTATGTCTTCAAGAGCATTATCTGCGGGGACAACCAGGCCTTCATTCATTTCCCGCTTGACACACAACTGCTCGGTCACGATGACGGTGCCAGTGCAACCTGCCAGCAACACCGCCCAAAAGAACAGCGATGTCGGGACGGAAGAGGAATAGTAGGTTGTCAAAACCAAGTGATTGAAGATGAGGGTAAGGGCGAAATCGAGAATCAGTCGTGGCCGCCGTACGAGAAAATACAAGGTATACACGCTAAGTACGAGAGCGTAGTTGTAAGCCTCAAAGCAACGTGGAGTAAGAGATTGAAGGGAAGGACTCACTCGGCGCACGAGGCCATGAGCCAGCAGAATGCGATTATCCATCCACGAATGGGATCGATTCCGGACCATTGCTGGCCTTCGAACCCCTTATGGTCAAACTTGCGGCCACCGCTCCACGCGCCACCATAAACATCCCACCTATCCTCACGGTTCCAACCCTGGACTGTTGGTCTCCCGGCCATCTCCCTCCAATCCATCACCACCCCTGTCAAACCCAGATACTTGGAATCAGAACCTGCGCGCAAAAGACCGGAGCAGGGAGACATACCGACATTTGTGGCACCTCCTTCATAGTTGAGTGAATTTGGTTCTGCGAATAACGATAGAAGTGGAGGGATGAGGACAGATAACGCGAGGTAATGGATGGTCTGGACTGATACGATCTTGGTGTGGGTGAGCCGGAGTGAAGGGTAACGTGGTCAGTCGAGAGTGTTCACCTGGGATATAAGCAGAACTGGATCCCAGCCTGACGTCCTTGGAGGGGACATTGAAGCGGGTCCACGTGGCGGGGTTTATGCAGACTGGACGGTGGTACGGCCCGCAACTGCCGCCGCCTGAACTCAACCTTTCCACGCGAGAAAATCGGGACTTTGAACACGAGAAGATAATATCTGGCGGCGTTTACCAGTGGTGGATTATCGATATCCTCAGTTAACCCTCTTACCTTCTTTCCTCGCCTATTCCTCGGGTGACACAGCCCTTTCCCACAGCCGAACAGGACATCTGACCTAGAGGAAATCCTCGAACTTGCCTTCGATTGTTATCGCTAACTAGGAATCTGTCCGTGAATTGTGTTTGGAGTGGAAATCCCAGCTGGAAGAGGCGACCGGGCTGAGGAAGGTTATGCAGGAGTCGAACAAGGTGGCTTGCTCTGTTCCTTTTAGTAAGCTGCCCTGAATTTCCGTACATGTTTTGGCGCTGAAATTGTGGGGTTATAGTGAAGTTATCCAGTAACCTCTGGTGGTCGCGGTCTGGTGGCCACTGGATGTAAGGAAGGAGTGTAGATTGGGTTCAGGCATGATTCACGGTGCATATGTTTCCTCTGCTTTCGATACGTTTCTTCCTCACTTTAGGCGTTTGTTCAGCGGTGCGACGAGTGCTGCATCTAAGAGTGGTCTCTCAGTGTGCCATGCTCGGATATTTCGGTACCTTCCTCGTGTTCGCGGACAGGATATGCGATGGGTGATTTTAGTTTATCGACATACCGCTAATGCTATCACAGTCGCCCTTTGCCTACCATATCGAAGCACTTGTTCCCTCGTCACTTGGAGCAGCGAACGCTTCGCAGACACCTCAAAAATTCAGTGGGAAGAAGGGCGTGTAGTTCTTTACCGTCTGGAACTTTGATAGTAGGACACTGGTCATTTGTATGAAGAAGAATGTAGGTGGTTCCGGACTTTTCAGGACCCCTTTCACCTGACCAGGGATTCCTTCCAGCTCGACAGCGTATTCTGAGTCCTCGAACTGGTTATTGGAAAGATAAACGAGAAGACGAAAGCCCAACCTTCGATTGGGTCGAGGTTCTGTCTACGGTCTCAACAGTTGGGATGGTTCCATGTTCATCGTGTAGGTTTCGCATGACCCCTCCGGTTTCTGGGGTGCCAAGTTGTTTGTTTTCAGGACTTCTTCTTGCCCTCGGGCTCGTACGACTTGCTGTTCCTGAAAACAAGGGCCATGATCTTGTATAGCGAAGGTTTCGAAATTACGGATCTTTCAGAGTCAGTCGTCTTTTCGTGTGGACGGGGGATGCTTTTATTGACACCTATGTAGTCTCAAGAGCGTTACTATCCCTCAGAAGGAAGATCCTTAGTTGGAGAAGCTTGCAGAGAGGTGCGAGTCGTGTAGACCCGTGGGTATGTTCAGATCGAACAGAGGCGGGTTCCTGCTCTGTTATGAAAGCGGAACGAGCTAACTTTCACAGAGTTCGGGCTATTTATTGACAAACATGGAGACCCAAGCCGTCGTACATGTACAGTCGAGTGGGATAGCACGGCAAAGCGGGTCGCCTGGTATCTGCCTACTAGATCTTCCTCTTTGGCAGCCGATTCGTCGAAATCCGACACATAAAGACCGGTCGCCTGGCCCAAATCACCTCCGGAAACGACATGCGACGGATCTGGGACGAGCGAGGCACGAACCACTCCCAAGCCATCTCGAAGGGATGTTGGGACGAGATCGTTTCGCAGGGTACATGGGGTGATGAATATGGAAGCTCCTCAACCTGGCAGGGAGGCTCGACATGCGTTCGAGTTGATCCTGGCGGCTCCGTTGTTGTTGCCTGGGTCTTTGGCTTCGCCCTCACACATGTCGTACTTTAATCAGTCTAATTCGCTACCACATCCTCCCAAGCTGAAGCCAGCGTATTCGTTCGGTAATCGATGATTGATGAGCCTCGACTCGTAGTCCGTCGTCTGGAGATCCACTCTTTCGCACTTAAGCACAATCCAGCCCCTCTCACCAACCACTAACAATGGACACGGTCAAACTGGACCGATTTCCTCGCTGATTGTTGTGTTTTTGGTGCTACAGCGCGAAAATCAAAACGATAATCCACCTCAGGTTGACCACGACTATTTTGTCCACGGCATGGATTTTCCCGTTCCTTTCGCTTTCGAGATCTAAGCCATAACCGGGGCAATAATCCACCAGTTTGACCGCACCTAATTTCATGCGTATTTTTCCGACATCGTTCAATACATTTGGTAGGGTATTTTTGGTGATGTGGTTCAGGTGGCGCGGCCGGCGGTGAAGTGAATTATAAAAGGAAGAAAGAGTTCCGGGCAAAACTCCGCGTCCGTCGTGGTGGGTAAGGCCTCCGTTTCTTTTTCAGGACAACCCGGACGAGACGCAGAATTGGAGCACAGAAGGTGCTGGAATCCGGGAAACCACACGTAAGTACGAACACGATTCTCTTCATCAAATGGCTCTTTTCACACGCAGCGTGTCATCGTCAAAATGGCCGCTCATCTCTATTAGAGTTCGGGTCCTCCCTCACAGCCTTTGTGCCGCACCGTTTTCTCCTAGCTACCTCGAGTTTCAACGATGGATACAAATCCCCGGGGACGGAGACGGGGCGGAGGTCTCGAATCGTTGAATGCGGCTATGGAGGCCATGGATATTGCGGAGGAGAGGTCCGGTATTGCACCAGCCAAGGCCGCATTTGGCTCCGTCAGTACCCTTCTGACGAAGATTACGGTACGCTCCCTATTCTGTGACGATGATCTTCCCGTTCACGTTCATCCAGGGCTCAATGATCAACGATCAGGATTACGTCGAGCTTGGCTTATACTGCGCTGACATCTGTGAAGCCCTTGATCGGGGAATGAACGGAAATGGGTTAGATGAGCTCAGTCAGTCCTTGGGCGAGACAATAAATCGATTTGCAACGTGAGTAAAGTCAACAATATGGGTCTCTAACTGTCCACTGAAGCGGTCTCGATTGCAGGACTGTTGCAGAGATCAGAAGAAAGGTCGTCGAACAGAGCAGGCGAAATGCAGCCTCTCCGCTTCTCCCCGCGAAGAATGACAAGAGAATGATTGCCGCTTGGAAGTCAGACCTCAACAAGATCCTTCATGTCTTCAACGTGCGTCCAGCCGCCTCTGCATGGTTGCCAATAACCCGTTCCTTTCAGACCGAGTTGGCCGTGAACGCCCATGTCATGGTTGCTAGCATCCGTGATGATGTGTCGAGGATTCGGGAGGAGATTGGCGACCAAGTTCGTTCGGTAAGTACGAGTCGCATTCAATTCATCGATAACAGCAGGATGCTTACTGTTGCCTAGGCTCAAACCAGGTCAACTACCTCGAATATCATGGAGTCCACAGTCTCACTTTTACATAGCATCCCTCCTGGAGAATTGCCTCCCCCACCACCGAGGGCCTGCTTTGGACGCGAAGAGTTGATCGAGAAGGTAGTCGGGCTTACACAAAACCTGACACCTATCGCTCTAATCGGCGTCGGCGGAATTGGCAAGACATCCATCGCTCTGACCGTCCTCCATGACAAACGCACCAAGGAACGGTTCGGAAACAACCGTCGGTTCATCCGTTGCGATCAGTTCCCCGCCTCGTGTCTTCATTTCCTCAGCCGGCTGTCCGCAGTCATTGGCGCGGACATCGAAAACCCCCAGGATTTGGCTCCTCTGCGACCGTTTCTATCTTCCAAAGAGATGTTCGTCGTCCTGGACAACGCCGAGTCCATTCTCGACCCCCAAGCAGCGGGTACTCAGGGGATAGACGGTGTAGTCGAGGAA
The DNA here is from genome assembly GCA_014904855.1 of Thelephora ganbajun. NCBI lineage: Eukaryota > Fungi > Basidiomycota > Agaricomycetes > Thelephorales > Thelephoraceae > Thelephora > Thelephora ganbajun. Next base: position 91,910 of record MU118028.1, read on the forward strand.
CTGAGTCAGATCAGCAACATCTGTCTTTGCATCACCTCCCGCATCTCCACTGTTCCTCCCGACTGTGAGAGTCTGGAGATTCCAACGCTGTCAATGGAGGCTGCGCGAGACGCGTTCTATCGCATTTACAAGAACGGCGAACAGTCCGATTCAGTCAACAACATCCTGAAACAACTGGACTTCCACCCGCTGTCGATCACTTTACTCGCCACGGTCGCACATCACAACAAGTGGGACACCAGCCGACTGGCCAAAGAATGGGAGAAGCAGCGGACGGGTGCGCTCCGGGCTCAGCGCGACAAGAGCCTTGCCGCTGCCATCGAACTTTCACTGGCTTCACCGACGTTCATCGAACTTGGCTGCGACGCTCGCGACCTCCTTGGTGTCATCGCCTTCTTCCCTCAAGGCGCCAACGAGAACAACCTCGAGTGGTTATTTCCCACCATCTCGGACAAAGAGAACATCTTGGACAAATTCTGCCTTCTTTCTCTGACATATCGAAGCAACGGCTTCGTCACGACGTTAGCACCACTCCGAGACTACCTTTCCCCGAAGGGTCCAGGATTCACCCCACTCCTCCACACCACCAAGGAGAATTACTTCAGCAAATTGTCGGTTTTTGTTGAGCCTGGTGAGCCTGGGTTCGAAGAGGCACGGTGGATCACTTCGGAGGATGTAAATGTCGAGCACCTGCTGGACGTCATCACATCCACTGACGCGAACTCGGATCACGTCTGGCTAGCTTGTGCTTATTTCATGGAACACCTCTATTCGCACAGACCTCGGCTGGTTGCATTGGGGCCAAAGGTCGAAGAACTCCCAGATAACCATCCCTTCAAGCCATTTTGCCTATCCCAGCTCTCGCGATTGTTTGAGTCGGTTGGGAATCGCGCAGAGTGCAAACGACTCCTTATTCACGTCTTGAAGCTCTGGAGAGAGCGAGGGGATGACCTTGAGGTTGCTGAAACATTGAGGCTCCTATCCCATGCAAACCGGCTCCTAGTCATTTACGAGGAAGGAATAGTACAAGCAAACGAAGCGTTGAAAATCTATAGACGACACAATCACATATCAGGACAAGCACAATCTTTGCAAAATCTCGCTTTCTTGTTGCATGACGACAGGCAATTCGATGCTGCGGAAACGGCTGTATCCCAAGCCATGATCTCCCATCAAACATCGACGACCAATTTAACATCTGCCAATGCCACCGTGTCCTCGGCAGTGTATGTCAATCCAAGGGCCAGACGGAGAAGGCCATCAACCACTACGAGACAGCTCTTGGGATTGCGTCATCTTCCAACTGGGACTACGAGCTGTTTTGGATTCGTTACTCCCTTGCACTGCTCTTTTTCGATCAAGGGGAGTTCGGGAATGTACACATCCACATTGAACACGCAAAGTCGTACGCGGTCAATAACCCATACGATCTGGGTCGCGCAATGGAGC
>MU118029.1:0-123105 GCA_014904855.1 Thelephora ganbajun
CTTGCTGCATCGAGAAGCGTCGAGCGTCATTGCCGACGCCTTCGAACTGCACGCGAACGCCTATGAGCGCTATCTCCTAGTCAGGGACTTTTACGGGAGAGAGGTCGCTTTGTTCTACTCGAGCGCCATCGGGGGCGAGGCGGATAAGGAGAAAGCGAAGAAAGGGCTGAAAGGTGTTCTAGAGGATGCCTCCTCCGAACAACGGACGAGGATTCTCGATGCGACAAAGGAAAACATCATGACAATGTGAGGCCTCCGTTGACCCGGTGAACACAAGGTCTCTGATCTGCGATAGACTAAACAACCCAGAAAAGGATGCGGTGACACACGCCGTCGTTCATAGGGCGCTATGGGAGTACCTATCAAGCTTAATCGAGCTCGAGAACGATGTCGAACGGGAAAAGCTGTGGAGAAAGATGTTTGAAGCGTATGGATTCTGATACCTCTCACGAACTCGATCCCCAACCTATACCCTCAGGTGCCAGGACGTTCTAGCTGAGATGGTGCACACAAAAGATGGTTCACGGCTTGTTCGTGAATTCATCGTCCGGGGTTCAGCAAAGGTGATAGACATACATTATTTGAGATCGTTCAACGCTCACGTTGTTCTCGCCCACTAGGACCGAAAGCAAATCGTCAAGGCGATCAAGCCCTACGTGGAACGCATGGCCCAAGAAGAGCTGGCACAGTCGGTTCTTTTTTCGGCCTTGGACATAATCGAGTGAGCCGTTTTACCTGCACCCAGCCATGAATCCGCTGATGCCGATGTCGCAACCCCCAGCGACACGAAGTTGGTGGCCAAGTCCCTGGTCTCGAAGTTGACGACTGCCGCTCCAGCGATCTGGAAATCCATACACGGCCGACGGTCATTACTGTACCTGATCGCCCCACGGAACCGACGACACTCCACACCAGCGCAAATCGCTAGGTTGGCGGAGACGGACGCAACGAGAGCACAGACGAGCAAGAAGGACAATTCGGTACGAGCGGCAGAGATCCGGAAAGCAGCCTCGGAATCGCTCCTCGAGTTCGTTGCGAAGCACGGGAAGGAAGTGGCGTTAGACAAGAGTGGCAGCTTACTCGTTAACGAGATCATGCTTCAAGCGGATGGCGGTACGTGCTTCAAATATTTTCCCCATTCGCCTTTCGCCCTTTGCCCGTTCCATCATGGGCATCATAGGGGTTTTGGGGGGCGTTATGCCGACAAGGACCGAATATCTCTCATTCATTTGTGTTGTACAGACCGGTCGGCAGCCACTGAAACCCTGCTGAAACTGATCGTCACTCCCTACCCCGCTCCTGCCGCCTCCGCACCGCATCCAATCGACGCCTCTCACGTTGCGAGGTTGTATAAGACGCTTCTGCAAGGTGGACATTATGATCGATCCTCGAAATCCATCACAAAGCCTTCGTCTTCGTTTTCCCCTTCGACATTCGCCTCATCGTTCCTGACCGCCGTCAGCCAAGATGTGATCATAGCTATGGCCCAGGGAAATGGTGCATTTGTCGTTGCCGAGTTATGCAGGCGAGTGAGCGCAGAGGGTACGGACGGGGAGAAGAGATTGTTGCAGACATGGTTCGCGGAGGAACTACGCAGGAACATTCAAGACAAGGAGATTAAGGGCAAGAGCGTACTGCTAGAGAGTATTGACGCCTTGTTGTTCCCATAGTTTCCCGACGTTTAGTGGGAGCTCATGATATTTCCTCCGACGCCTCCCTCGCATGAACCGAGTATAGTCCATAATCCAGCTGGCATTTTACACAAGGACGAGGAAGCAGGGATATAGGAACAGAGATAAAGAAGTGTCATCAAGGAGCTGAGAGTCGACGGCAGCGAGAAGATAGGTGATGAGAGAAAAAAAGCCACAAGAATGAATAAGATCATGAAACTTTCGTCAAGTCCCGAACACAACGATGCGGAATAAATGCGAGAGATCAGGAATGAGGAAATAAAGTAGTAGTAAAATTAGTCAATGTCCGCCAAAGTCCCAAACTCATCATCAGTATCTTGTCGACCCGACCGCGCCACTACTGCGGTTGTTGCGCGGGTCGTAGGGGTCAAACTCTCCACTTGAAACTCCGCTGGGGTACGGCGAAGGCGACACGAGATTATCTCTGCTTTGGCCCCATCGTGTCATATCATTGCGCTGCAAGGGGGCGAAAGAAGCAGAGTCAGAATCTCGTTGACGGAAAGGTTTTTCGACCTCCGCGCCGCCAACACTAGGACCAGTTCCATGCGGAAGGAGAGATCCAGAGGAATACAATCGTGTGGCGGCGCGTCGGCGCCGCCTGATGAAGAGACCAAGGATCGTACCGAATATGGCAAGGACTGCAATAACAGCAGCAACAATTCCACCAATGGCGCCGCCGGACAGGGACGAGGCACCGTTGTTGCCACTATGGTTGGTAGAGTTATTAGGTGAACCAGACCCAGTTGCAGAGTCAACGCGAACGCTGGGGGGCAAGGTATCAACAGAGTTCACGGTCTGTGTCTCGACCTTGCCGCTACCGACAATGACATAGGCACCATTGCTGGGAATGCCATTGATGGTTACGTAGACGAAGGCGGGTCCGGGTTGGAAGATGTTGGCGTTGGGGGGCATCTGAGAAACATGGTAAATAATCGAACCGTCATTGTTGACAGTATATGTATGGTTCAATTGGAGAGCGCGTTGGCCCATGTTCATGGCATGAGTAGTCCAACCTGGGCGTATGACCATGATCTTGGTTTTCTCGGCAGCGGTATTGGCAGAGCCAGAATAGGACGAGGCAGGAGTGGTGATATCGAAGTATTTACCACCGTAAGTGAGGGTCTTGGGAATACCGGTAGGGACAGGACGGCTTGCTTGATAGTAGGGGGGATAGAAGTATTCAACCTTGTAGGTGGTGGGGAATGCGGTGGTGAGATTGACATCGACGTTGGGGTTGGATCCGGCGATCATGACCGCACCGTCAGGGAGAAGAATAGCGGAGGAGTGGTACAAGCGAGCGATGGTTGAAGTCGACAAACCTTGCGAGTTCCACCGGGAACCCTTGGGGGCGGAAGGATCGTAGATGCTGGGGCGACCGACGGGTCCAGAAGCCAGTGACATACCAAAAGGCATCTGTCCGTATGTGGGGGTGGTGAGAGTCCTCTCCGCGTATCCAGCTGTACCGTTGAGACCACCGTTTACAATGAGGAGAGTACCGTCAGGAAGGTTGATTAGCTGACCCATGGTGCGGGTCTCCAACATGTCGTCATCCTGCTCCCAAGCAGGACTGGATCCATCGAGTGGCTCAGGAGTAATGCGTTGACAATCCTTGGAAGCGGGGACCAACCAGGTATCGACGAAGGGCCAGGAATAGTTACCCCAATCGTACTCGGGCATGTCGCTACCACCGCAGAAGAGGAGAGTGGGATTGTAGTTGTTCGCCGGGGTCAATGGAAGCATAGCAACACCTCCAGAGGCAGGGTATACTCGAACGACGTTGCCGGGAACGTTGGGAAGGCGAACTTCTTCGAAAGTATCGGGGTTCCATAACATGGTGGAAACGTTGGCCTGAACGAACATCTTTCCGGATGGCATCATGAAGGCGTGAGCGTAGGAGTTGAGACCAGAAGTGTCGATCATGAATTGCATAACCTTGGGGTCACCTCTGGATGGGTAGAATTCGACAGTGGGCTCAGCGGCACCTCCCTCGGTGGCAGGATCAGTGTTGGGATAATTCCTGTTGATGTAGCCACCGTTGACGAAACCACCGATCAAAGTGATGGTACCATCGGCGAGGGGCTCGGCGGTGGAGTACCAACGGGACTTCTGCATCTGTAACACCTTTGCATCTTCCCACCATCCACACTCGGGTTTAGAAACGAGATCCGAGTTCGAGCCAGTGCAAGGACTGATAATACGGATAGCACGGGTACCGTCATAATCCTTGTAGGTCCCGTCGAATTGCGCTGAGGCACCGTTGGGGTACGGGACGGAACCAAGGTTACCACCAGGACCAATAGCGCCGTTACCGCCAAAGGTGGTGAAGGAACCATTGGGGAGGTGCATTCCGGAGGCACAGAAAGCATTGGAGTAGACGTCAATAATATCTGCCTTGTTGGTGGCAATATCCCTGGACCGATGCGAATAAGGAAGCCCGCCAAGATGTTGATAATAGAGGTTCTATGCTCACCAGACGGAACCCCAAGCAGGATGGTCATTTATCCGGATGGCGTTGCCCTCGGCTTTGTCAAGGATGTAAACCTTTTGCTCATTGGCGACAAACATCTGTCGTGGAGGGTGGTGAGTGTGCAGAACAGGATGTCATGACGATGATACAAACCATCATGGCTGACACTAAAGTGTCTCCCTTTTCGACAAACGAACCAGATTTCTGGGCGACTGCTGCAGAAGCAAGCCCGAGGGCTAGCAAGGAGAGGCTGGAATACATGACTTTGTATTCCGAGATAAAGGATTAGAGAGAGGATAGAAAAGAAAAAAGAGTATTTGGGCTCCTCTGGGGACGGAGGAGAGGTGGGTGTTCTAGAGAAAAGAGCGTGGTGGGAGAGAAAGCGAGGGTGAGGGGGAGGCTGTCCGAAAGTTGCCTCTTTTGTATTGAGACTTATTATGTAATCAACCCTCAGCTTATGGTTTCTCTTCTGACCGAAGAAGACAAGGTTACCCTCGCTCATCTTCACCTCCTTCCTGCTTATCCATTTTTACCGCGGGAATATTCCAAAGGATTACACGCCTGCAGCATTCGCACCAAAGACCTAGAGGCCTCGGGACACACCACACACAGCCCAGGCTATATTTGCACTTGGAACGGATCAGCAAGCATGCTCTCTTGAAAACCCAGCCCGTGCTCGGCAAGCCCCAGCCTCGCCGCATGGAAGGGAATCCATCAAATTCCTCTTGGAAACCACCCAACGGATCATCCGGCTGCACGCTTGACATCAGATGCCGAGCGAGAGTATTCGGCTTCCTCTAGGTAATCCGCAGTGTGGGCTGATTACCCACCTTACCTCGCCGTGACATAACAACATAGGCCGCTCAGTGCCCATTCGTCGCCGTTTGAAGCCGCAAAGCAGTTGCTTCCCGCTACCAAACATGTATATGCACCAGACGTAAGAGTTAGCAGGTCAAAACCCAAACCGTGCACCTCGCGCTCGCTGTTGTCGAGAAGCGCATGCATACCTGATTTAGTTCTCCCATTCGTAAGCAGTATTACTTCGACAAGTTATGACCTTCCCATCCCCTCCCACCTCGCCGTGTCGTGGTCACGGGCCACGGCGTCTTTTCGGGTAACCGCTTAAAGCCGAAAGATCTTTTTCCATATCACCCGTGCCATCTCGGACTCCTTGATTTGTTCTCTGGAATGTGCCTGACCTCTTAAGCACGCTCAATCCCTCCCATATCGCGTTGAGGACGGTTGACCTCTTCGAGGACAAGCTTACAAATGCGCGGGAGGATGGTGTACGAAACCCCATGCATAGGAAAATCAGCAATGACGTGGATTCCTGATCCCCAACCGATGCGCCGCTTGGGGACACTCGTGGTCGCATCCAGTTGTCACGAGCATGTTAAACCGAGGACTCATCAGGAACCTGAACATTGAACGCTCGAGCGCTCGCGGGTTATTCAATATGTGCATTTCTTATTCCGCTCAACTGCCAGAGCATGGACCAGGAGCAGGTATGGAGATAGTTAAACATGACAATAAAGGTACAGACCACCGAGACGGTTACCTGATCCCAGGGATGGCCACGCGCGCGGGTTGTATAGTACAACATACAAATAATACAAGAAGAGTGTCGCCATCTTGGGCCTCCCGCGTTAATCACCTCATCTGAATCATGACATCGTCATAACCAGGCATTCCTCTGAACGCCGATCCCAGTCCACGCCACTCTCCATCCGGGGTGATCCTCTCCAGTATGGCCGCATATGCGGTACACAGACCAGAAAGCCCTTCGTAAAGGCTATAAGGTGCATCTGGCCGTCGTAGCTCTCCCCTCCGCGTCATCCCGTGCCAATGAGAGCCGAGCACTGCTAAGTGAACCGCCTGATAAAATCGTTCCGGCAGCAGATCCTTGTCATGACCGTCGAGGGTATCGGACGCAGCGAGGAGAGCAAACACACTCCCAGAAACTCCGTGGCAAAGTCCGACCCCCTTTTTGAGAAATCCTTCTGCATAGATAAGATCAGATGCTCGGTGTACCGCAGATTTTAACCTCGACTGCAAGCCGGGAGACACGGAGAGTTCGGCTGCTCGTTTGAGGATCGTAGAGAATAGGATAACTAATCCTGGAGCTCCATGGCACCATCTAAGCCCAACCAGTCGGTGTGTGGTTAGCAGGCGACTGCCGCGGATGGAAACGAATTCTCACTGGAGTAACTCTTGTCTCTCAGTTGGAGGTCCTTCGCTCGCTTTCGACGACCAATTACCATCCTCGCATTGTACATGCAGCAACCATTCCACCGTTTGCAAAATAATGGGAATGTGTGCGGCGATGGTATCCAATGGGCACGAGACGATCATTTGGAGTATCCCCGCTGTTCTCGGGATTTAGAAACAAAACCCGGCGTGGCCAGACCCACCGACTTACCAACGCCGTGTGCTGCTCCCAAGTATAACTTGTGGTGCCACGACCACATTAATGGCGGCCACATGGACGGTGTCACACCAGGTGGCCGCGTTACTTCAGCTCCCATCGTCCCTCGGTCAATGACGTCATCCACGACCTTCCTCAACGTGTCGAACGAGGTCAGGGCCTTGATGTCTCCTGAGAGCGGGCCATCCAAATCTATCTCGGCCGTTATATTCGAACGCAAGAAGAGGAGGCCATAAAGCAACCCAGCGCGACCGTAGAGTACTTCACATCCATCGTATGGCATTAACGGAACGTTGGATGCTTGGACGGGCCGATACAGCGCCAGTTTGACTGCGGAACGGAGGATCAACACACAACGTTGATAACTGTGACAATCGAGGAGTGGTTTCCCTCCTTCCGGTCGTGTGAGATGTTGAACAATGAGGACCGCGGCGCATCCGACATGTGTCTCCATGAAAGAGACCCTTGAAGCGTCCTTGGGCGGCTTTAGAGAGACGGAACGGACCATGCGTGCACAAGCCTGTTGAGCGGCGGCCTCGAGTTCAGGGGTAGGGATGTCCGATAGGTTCAGGTCAGCCACCCGCCAATCCATGAGTACGAATCCTGAAAGTCTATCGATGAGAAAAATCTCCGCCACATCTTCATGATAATTACCTGACGTCTCGACATATACACTTGGATAGAAGCTCTGAGCCTCATGCCTGTGAACCCGTGCGACCTCGTTCTTCAAACGCTTAAGCAAGTAACCTTGAGTCGATTCGAGATCTATCTCGGTGAAGCTAGAAGTGTGTGCTATGAAACGAGCCTGGGACCCGAGTCCTGGCATTGTATAGGGTAAGGTAGATCGAAGTGTGGGAAAGTTACTTGATCGGCTCAAACTTGTAAATTTCTCTTCCGACCGGGCTCCAACCGTTCTGTTCTTTGCCTCGCCATGGATGCCCTATTCGCAAAAGCAGATGCTATACGACCGCACAAGAGGCGGAAATTCAACGATGACGGGTCTCACGCTAAAGAATACACGGGGAAGAAGGAGGTTGAACTGGATTCAACCGCCAAATCCGTTCTTCGTCACACTTCTCTTCCGAAATCCCTTCGGCCAGGCTCTCCTCCCCCAAACGAAGCAAAGAAATACTCGCACATTTCGGACAAGAAGCTGCGGGCGGAGCTTTCTCGCCAATCTGCACACAGTGCGCGATCGAAAGTGTTATTGCAGGATGCCTCATTTTTATTGGAGCATGAGGAATCCGGTACTATGGAAGTGGAAGGGGAATTGGAGAGGACGTGGAGGGTAGGACAGGATGAGATCGTCGAGTCTGCTGGACAGGAGGCTGCGAAGGGTCGGCGAGAATGGAAGCTGGACGGTGGGCCTTACCGATCACGGTATACACGGAATGGCAGGTATACGCGTCCCACTCAACCCAGCGTTTAGCTTTCCTAACCTTCAGTTGCCCCTTAGGCATCTCGCTATTGTTGGCCTTAAAGGTCATGTCGCTACGTTTGACTGGCAGACAGGAACACTACATTCTGAGCTACAACTACGTGAGACATGTCGTGATATCACGTTCGTGGATCAAACGCTCGTACTCGAACTTGGTTGATTGAATGTGTATCCAGGTTTTTACATGACCAATCGCATTTTGCGGTCGCACAGTCAAAATATGTCTTCATTTACGATCGGGATGGTGTGGAGCTGCACCGATTGAAGTCACACATAGAACCAACACGTCTTGAATTCCTGCCTTACCACTGGCTGCTCGTTAGTGTCGTAAGTACGTTTTTTTATACATCGTTTATGCGCTGACATTGTGGGAAGGGTCGAACGGGATACCTGAAATACCAGGACACCTCAACCGGCCAAATCTTGACCGAACATCGCACAAGACTCGGGGCATGCACAACAATGACGCAAAACCTGCATAACGCGGTGATACACCTTGGGCACCAAAATGGTACGGTGACGTTATGGACACCAAACTTACCCCATCCAGCTGTACGGTTATTGGCGCACCTTGGTCCAGTCGTCAGCGTCTCTGTGGATCCAAGCACGGGGGGAAGGTACATGGCGACCGCAGGTCACGATAGTACCGTGAAAGTGTGGGATTGTCGGAATTGGAAGGGTGCGGTTAGGCAGTGGACCACTAGAGGAGGATCCACGGAGCTTGAATGGGGCCAGAAGGGCGTATTAGCCGTCGCTTCTGGAGGTTCTGTGAATGTAACTGCTCTTGGTCCGAGCTCTAGGAGTTCCACTAACTTGCCGGTCACTAGGTATACAACAAACCAACGATCCAGCAGTTCTTTGCTGGGACTACGAGTCCCCCTCTCTACATGACGCACCCGATCCCTCACCGACCGCTTACATCTGTCAGATTTTGTCCATTTCAGGATGTGCTCACGATTGGACATTCTAATGGTCTTTCGAGTATTCTTGTTCCGGGCTCTGGTGAACCCAACTTCGACAGTTCTGAAGCTGATCCATTCGAGAACAAGAGGGTGAGACGTGAGAGGGAGGTTAAGGGCTTGCTAGACAAGGTACTCGCGATGGACCTGACATACTCACCAACTCGTGCTCATGCGTAACGTTCAGGTACAACCGGACATGATTACTCTGGACCCTGAGTTTGTAGGATCGATGGCGCCGCCAACGAAGTTGACAACGGACGTCAATAGCAAACCAAATATTCCGTTCGCGCGACTTCCACGGCAACATCGACTTAAACTTCAGGGTCGAGCTGACGAAACCGAGGAAGTTTCAGAAGAGGAGGGTGGAGGTGAAGGCGAAGAGGGCAAGGCTGCGCGGAAGGAAGAGGAGGAGAAGAAGAGGATGCGTGGCAAGAACAAGGCGATGAAGAGGTACCTCAGGAAACAGCGGAAGAACGTGATCGATCCCAAGGCAGTACGTTTCCCATACCTCCATTCCTCCCCTCCTCCCGCTTACCTTTATGAAGGTGGCACTCCGAGAGAAACTGCAGAAAGAGGGGGAACAACGGAAGAAAGCCAGAGATGCAGCGAAGGGCATACAGGAAGACAGACTACCGAGTGCTCTCGACCGTTTTCGGACCTAGAACTACTGTATTCTTGTAATATTACCATCCCGAAGGCCAGCCTTGGCGTTGCAAGCGTGGGAAACGTGCTGGGGTACAACTGTATAGTTGTGTGGGAATCCCCGTCCCCATCAAAACGGCGCCAGGTAGAATCAACTCACCCTTCAAGCCGCATTCCACATCTGACGAGTGAGTCCTCTTGCGTTTATGCTTATTCACCATGGTCCTTCATTTTGAATCGCAGAATGCGTGAAAAGTGGAAGAAGAAGAGATCGCGCCGTCTCCGCAGGAAAAGGAGAAAGATGAGAGCTCGTTCCAGTACGTCACGATTCCCCGCGGGTATCCATGATTTACCCGGCCTCTGACCAATATTACTTTCTGCAGAGTAAACGATTGATAATGGGCGATTGCGAATTGTGACGAATGAAAGGCGCACGCTGCAACATGTGTCCTTGATTTCTTCGCACCATCGAGAGTTGCCTGGCTCGAATTATTGGATCATCTTTGCGAGCCCGTCACTCCGACTTTTGGCACCAGTTTGTCGGAGCGGTTATTATCATGGAAAAACGAAGATTTGTATCTCTTACCTCTGTTGCAATCCTATGTTTTCGTTTTGCACAAGACCATCGGTTCGCTTGAGTGAAGCCTGCGTCTGATTGGTCGGATCCCGAAGCTTGGCCTGCTCTCCATGACAATTTCCAATTCAGAAACGCCGCCCATGCCACAATTACCGACTCATTGACACGAAGTCGACCGCAATGCCAGAGGGTAAGTAAGGGCTCGTAGAGGCTGAAATCTCTTAGCTAAATCTACGACACCCACCAGTCTCATGGTCTGATATTCCATTGGTGACCGTCTTTGTTCTCACCTTCCCAATAGTCCAGTGTGCAATGGCCGCGTTCTTGAGAAGAACATAAATAAGCACCTCGATTCAGGGTGCAAGACCGCTTTGGCTGTTACCCAAGCTAAGGGTGCACCAATCGCTCCTATATTCGATATGGGCGGCTCAAACAGGATGGAACATCCCCCAACACCCACGCCCGCACCGCTAAAGCGAAAGGCCTCCATGAAAACTCCCAATCCGAAACGAGGGAAAACAGCCGTGGACACGCGTTCACATGTGCCACTCGCAGAGAGATTAAGACCACGGATTCTTGACGATTTCGTTGGTCAAAGTCATCTCACTGGGGCCGATTCGTTGCTCCGAAACGTGCTCACGAGCCGTGAATCTTCTGAGAGCGCGATATTTTGGGGTCCACCTGGGTGAGGTAATTGTGACACTCTAATGGAAGGGGGTTCTAATCGATTCAACAGTTGTGGGAAAACTACCCTGGCAAGGCTTTTGGCAAAGCCGTGCGATGCAGCTTTCAAAGAGCTCAGCGCCACTGACTCGGGAATCGCCCAGCTGCGTGAGGCTTTTGAAGAAGCTAAGAACCTCCGCAAACTCACCAAACGGTTAGTACGTTATCTTCGCTTCACCCACAGGCCTCACGCTTGGATATATAGAAAGACGATTCTATTCTTTGACGAAATCCACCGGTTTAACAAAGCCCAACAGGTTAGGGAACCCATTGATATCATTAACGCATTTCTCCAATGTACCTGATTGTTGTCGAAGGATGTATTCCTCCCATACATCGAACAAGGACACGTTCAGGTCCGTTTTTGAGCAATCTTGTTCATGAATCCAACTCAGTCGGGGAGTCCCTACAGCTAATCGGCGCTACGACGGAGAATCCATCGTTCAAGCTGAACGCTGCTCTTCTGAGCCGGTGTCGGTAAGCACTATATGACCCCAACCGGCGGTCCTCCATACTCATTCCCCACAGCGTCTTTGTATTCGAGAGGCTCACAGATTCTGATGTCGAGCGCATCGTACTACAGGGGATTCGCCGCGTCTCCCAAACAGATGAAAAATCCATTGACGTCAACCATGCCGACCACGATGATGTTTTCAGTGATCCCAACGTATCCTCATCCCAAGACACCAGCATTTCCCAACACTCTCATTCTGGTGTCGAAAGGTTCGTTCCCCAGCTATCACCAAAAGTGCTCGCGTCCCTGGTTTCATTGGCAGATGGCGATGCACGCACCGCGCTATCCCTTCTCGCCCTCGTACTTGGATCATCGCCAGATACGGATGAAGCGACGTTACTGACAGCCTTGCGGCAATCCGTTACGACTTCATATGACCGCACCGGGGATAGCCACTATGATATGATATCGGCCCTTCACAAGAGCGTGAGGGGAAGCGAAGGCTCAGCGGCGATGTATTGGCTCGCACGTATGTTGACGGCGGGGGAGGATCCAGTGTTCATAGCGCGGCGAATGGTTGTGTGCGCGAGCGAGGATATCGGTCTAGCGGATAACGCAGCTCTTCCTCTGGTGAGCGGCCGCTTATTTCATGACCTGAGCTGTGAATCTAGAACTCTCGTCACAGGCAGTTGCGACTCTGCAAGCATGTCAGAACGTCGGCATGCCCGAATGCCGAATAAACCTGGCCCACCTCGTGGCGTACCTCTCTGAGGCACCCAAGTCGACACGAGCCTACGAGGCTTATAAACGCGCTGAAGCAGCTGCAAAAGAGTACCCATCCTTACCTGTCCCAATGCAAGTGCGGAATGCACCGACAGGGCTCATGCACCAGCTTGGCAATGGGGACGGATATCACTACCAACCAGATTATAGGTGCGTAGTGCCGAGCAATTCAGTCGACCAGTTCCCGTCTTATATCCCTTTACGCAGGCACCCAGTTACGAACAACTACGTTCCTGAAGAGATCAAGGATGTGGTCTTCTTAAAGCCGGAGGGTGACATATCCGATAAATTATGGGACAAGGATGCGCTGAGGAGGTGGGAACTAAAGAAGAACAATGGTATGCCGTGGAAAGGTAGAACCGGAGATCACTTGATGAACGATACATAGTAATGAACGCACGAACACCCCTAGCTTTGTTGTCACCGTACGATCCTCTACGCGACGAACGATTTCGAAGGCCCAGTCTACCTTCCCACCTACCTACATACCATACCACGGGGAAGTCGGGATCCCCAGAAAGTATTTCAAAAGTGGAGCGAGGAAAGAAAGAACGTCGAACTCGTCGTCAGTAAAGATATGGCCAACAACAATTGCACATAGATAACCATGGGCTGCTAAGAGGGAACTGAACATTATGAAGCGAAGAGAATGGGACCAATATAAATATATGTCCGAACCGAGCATGAAAGTGAACGAGAAGGGAGGGCGACAAAAACGGTCATGAGTCATCGTGGAAGGCTACAGTGCTTGTCCTGGCGTATATCGATTATCTGGCGTCCGAGACCTGGACCTCGGTTCGTCATCCCAGTCCTCATCAGCTGTTCGGTACGAGGCGTTCGTCAGTTCTTGCTGATGACGAACCTGCATCTCGTATGAAGAGACAGGCATAGTTTGCGTCGTTTGCCTCGGTGAGGTGCTACGTGCTTGGGTATAGCTCGTCGTTGTATCTGGCCCTACCGTTGTCGTGGGTGATGCTCCATCACTCGGGAGACGCTGTCGCAGGGCCCGTGAGTCTGCATGCTGGTAGGTCGGCCGTGAATGGATGGGTTGCATTGGCCTTGGATCTTGGGAACTGTCCACATAGTCTGCTTGTGGAGGCGGGCTGCGCGTTCGCTGACCTGTCTCGGGCGGAGAATCCAAGTAAAGTTGGGTTGTCGACGCCCTCCCGCTCTCGTACACAACCGATACCTCGGACTGGGACCTCGCGTGCGGTTGATGGAACATGGGAGCCACCTCTATGTCGCCTTTTTTCCGGTCCCTTCTGTGCTTGATTCCGAGGCGGTCTTTGAGATCACCGTAGACCCACATTTCGCGGACAATATCACGATCCAAAGGCATGTATGATGTGGAGATGAACTTGATCAGGAATCGTGGTGCTGTCGACAAATCAGAGGAGATCAAAACGCTTTAATGCAATGGGACTCACCTAGTGCGATGACGATGGAGATCACCACACAAGCCCAGAACGGAACGTTCCCGAACAGGATTACGACCTCATCGTTGAAGTCACTACTCTGGAAGAAGGAATAGATGACAATCCAAAGCAACATAACGACTGACGATCCGACGACAACAATCCAAGTGAGGAAGGTCCAACTTGGAACGAAGTAAGCGATCCGCATCTATGGGGACCTAGATCTGACGACTCACTATCTCGTATTGATACCAACATATGTGTTTGCAGAGAAGATCGCAGCGACAGAGACTGTGGTACCGAAGTCGGCCAGGGATTCAATGGTCTTTCCGTTCCATGATACAACGTTTCCGAGGGTCCAGGCGGCGTAAGGGATGAAGAAGACGATCGCAGACTGATACAAACCATCGGCCATGTACAGCCAGAACTTGGTTTTCGTGTATTCAAGACCACGAATACCCCTGATGTACAATTGAGGGAAGGCCAGTGCTGCTTTGGCGTGCACATCCTGATCGAATGCTGTAAAGGAATGTGGTCAGATACGATGTATAGGTCCGGGTACTTGATCGTACCTCCAAGGAAAATGACCGGCAGAGACGTGAAGATCAGGTTGTACAACAGGATGAATGTGTATTGGTACAGGTATGTGGCGTCGAAGCTGATCGCATAGGATTAGTATTTGTTATTAAAAACGTGGCTGATGCTCACCTGTTAAACGGCAAGTACCAGAACATGGCAAATACCCAAATAACGTTCTACCCGTCTCATTAGCACACGTGGATCACGATCATGTCAGCGGACCGCACCTTGTAAAAGAAGTTACTATGCATCTCCGCGATACGCTGATATGACCACCGCCCATGAACCAAAAGGAGCTTCGTCAGGAACCGGAATTGCCCAAAGGCGTAATCCGCAGACATTGCAGCTTGCGAACCCTCGAGACCGAAAAGACCGCATCCGATGTTCGCTTCCTGGATCATCGCCACATCATTTGCACCATCCCCAATGGAAAGCGTCATAGCGTTGCGACCTTCCTTGACCTAACGAGGTGGCTGTTAGCATATTCAAGGGGAGATCCAGTATATTCACGCACAAGCTTGACGACCAAAGCTTTTTGAGCTGGTGAGACACGGCAACACACGACTGTTTCGCATTGCGTTGCAAGGTTCAGGAACATAACCTTGAGCTCGGGTTTGAGGGCAAAACCCAACGTCTCTCCATCGATAACAACCGCGAATGCGGCTTGGGCGCCAGGGACGAAGCCCCTGCTCTGTGGATCCACTGAAGGAGGACCGAGAAGAGAAGCGATCTTGTTGCAACCGGCTTCGATCTTGGACCGGGCCCCGTCGAGAGAATCCGCCTGGAGAATCATAACATCCATATCACTCTTGAGAAGGTTGCAGCTGAAAGCTATAAGACATCCCCATTAGCCAACGCGTCAGGTGTAGCCAGATTTACCTACCAATTTCGATGGCGGTCTGCACTTTGTCACCTATGAAAGTTGGTAAACATACGGCTTTCACACCCCACATAGAAGATCTTAGATTACCTGTCAAGATCCACAACTTGATACCAGCCTGGTGCAACGTTTCGATGGCCTCCGGAACGCCCTCTTGTAATTTGTCTTCCAGGGCGGTAGCACCGAGGACGTACAACGAGTGTTCGATACGTTCGTTAGCCTTGTCGATCGCTTCATCGCGGTCGTTAACCGAACTCGTCGCAGCGTCGTAGATCGCGGACCATTCGAGATACTCCTCTTCTTCCAAGTACCTGTAGCCAATGCAAAGTGTTCGAAGACCGCCGTTAGCGAAGGTTTCCATGTCTTTAGTGGTCTGAGCCTTGAGTGTTGGGTCCTGATCCGCGGATAGCCGTTCGTAGATGACGCTGTCCGCACCCTTGCAGTACAGAACGATCCTGCCTTGGGGGTTGCGAACGATGACGCTCATCCTCTTCCTTGTCGAGTTGAACTCCAACAGCTTCAATGGGATATAACGTTCGGTCTGGCCCATGACTTCGATGTCGATGAAATCCTTTCCTTTCGCGACGAAAGGGAATCCGAGGTCACAAGCAGCAGAGACCAAAGCCGCCTCGTCCGGACTCTCAGCCTTGTACGTCAGATAAAACGGGTTTTCCTTCGGGTCCGGTCGGTTTGGGAGGACGCTGTGACAGATGGCAAGAGCTCTGAAGAATGCGATGATATGATTCCTTTGGGGTGAATCACGATTTGCTACATCAGTGGCCAACTGAGGTGAAACGAGAGTGAGACGATCTGGTTGTCCATATCGGTTCTTGAACGTTCGATCGAGGGTATTCAGCATGTTGCGTTTCAACACTTCCAGCGAGCGAGCCTGTTCCTCAGGAGAAGGAAGATCTCCCTTGCCCTCCCGTACTGCCGCGCCACGTTGGGCCTCCGTGATACCTTCGCCGTATGCAACACCGTTGATCGAACATTTCTGGAACTCCATGATGTTTTGAGTAAGGGTACCGGTTTTATCGGAGAAGATATATTCGATTTGTCCGAGATCGTCGGATATGTTCCAAGTCTTGGGCACGCAAGCGGCATCGAGGGGTTTGTAGTACATGTCGATGTCTTGGGCGATAAAGAAGGCCTGGATGGTCTTGACAACTTCGATGGAAATGTACAACGAGATGGGCACGATATTTTGGAATGCGATGAGGCAGACACTAGATCATGATCGGTTATACGAGCACCCCTATGGAGTTGGAATGGAACGTACACAAATGTAATCAGCGCACCAACCGCAACCGAATTAGACTCTATGGCACCGACTTCGAAAATGTCGGCGCTGGTCCCTGTCTTGCTTTCCCAGATACCATTACAAATAGCGGTGATCAAGCACATCAACGTGAGCACTACGAAGTTGACAATAACGTTGAAGTTGGTCTCCTTCTCGATCTTGGACCGCTTGGAGGGGGTAGCACCACCGTTAAGCATAATCTTGGAGTCTGCACCGGTGTAGACGACGAGCCCAATAATCCAATCCGTATTCCGCACAGCACAGCCACGGAGCAAGAGTTCATTGATGGTCACGGATTCTTGTTTGTTTTCGCTGTTTGAGTCGGTGTAGCGCAAGATTGACTGGTGAGAGTAGAGATTCTGGTGGGGGGGTTCGCAATCCAAGACGAATGAAAGTCGCTCCAGGTCCTCCTCGGAAACGACATTCGACGTGGCAGAGACGGATTTCCTCGGCTTAAGGTTTGTTTCACCATCTAAATTCTTGGTCTCCACGAAGCACATCCCCTCAGGGTCGGAAGTGGACAAAACGACAATGTCAGCGGGAATCTGGTCATGATCCCGCAGCACAACGACGTCTCCGACTTCCAACTTCTTCCAGAGGGTCCGTTCCCACTTGGCCTGACCGCTTGGTCGTCTCCGGTAATCCATCGCGCTGAACCCGGTGGGAGCCTGAGGCAGTGAAGGAAGCGAACTTGAGGGATTCCAGTTCTGTGCGTCCTCAAACATTTCGCTCTTCCACCCCTGACCAGACCCAACCAGCGTCGTCCGCGATGCGTCGATCGAGTTGGGCGGATAACTGTGGGAGTCAACGCTTTGAATGTCTTCTAGCCGCCTACCACCTGGGCCCATCGGGGTGGAACGAACGGAGCTATAATCCTGAGCAAGGCTAGAAGCATCGCTCCCAGATTTGCTAAGGACGATCTGCATGCCCTCTCCACCTTCCCTCTGCCTCAGCTTTTGAACACCCTTTGTAACCTTCCCTGGTGGATTGATACCCAACAACTTCTCGTACCATTCGCGGGGATCCGTTTGGCAGTTGACGTTCTTCCAATCGCCTAATTTGGTCGCAGCGGAAGTATTAACTTCCTCGTCGACTTGGGCGCGGCGATAATCTTCGATCCCGTCCTTAATGGCGGTGACAGTGATAATAAATATAAGAGGGAGCGCCGCGGTTTGCGGAGAGGCAGCACCAAACATGGGAAACACTAAGAACGGATCAGCTTGCGCTGTGGGGATTTCGGATAATGTGCGGTGGAAGCAGCGCACCTTGGAGAATAACCAGCACCAAGAAATAGACATTCGCCACCCTTCGAAACTGTTCGTACAAGTTCTTTGGTATAAACGTGAGGATGGTATATTCTAGGAGACGTGAGATTTTGGGAGGGAAGCGGGAGATAGAGAAAATAGCTCACTCGTCGTGCGAACTTTGTTTCGCGGATAACGAACGAGGGGCTCGTTCTTGCTGTCCACTTCTGACATTGGCAAAGGTCGGTTGACGTAGATCGTCCTCCTCTGGCCGGGAATTACTGGGCCGGTAGGGCCAACCAGGTCTTGTGTCGAGCGTTTCTTCTCAGCCCCCCTTCTGAAGAACGAGCCTTTCTTCTTGTTCTTATTTATAAGGATAGTCTTCCTCTTCTCTGCGCGCTGTTCGACGGCCGCAGACTCGGCGAGAGTCGAAGCTGCGGTTCGGACCGTCCTGAGGCGTAGTTCGGGGTCGATTGATCTATCGTCCTCGTCGTCGGTGACATCGCCATCGGAAGTGGGGCGCTTGCCGAGCATGACGGGAGTGGAGGGAGACTGGACGGAACGAGGGAGGGGGGAGGGGGGTAGATGTGGCAGGGATGAGGAGGTGACTGAGAATAGTTTGGCGCAACGACGCCGGGGATCGCACTTCGGTCAGATCATCATCCAGCGGCTCGCTAACAAAGAGCCCATGTGTCTGACTGCCATCTGCGCTATTTGTCCTGTTCCTGTCCTGCTTCAAGCTTAAACCTCTGTTTGTCGTATATACGATCTATAATCATCCCGCAAATCGTGCTAGCGTGTGTTCTCTACAAGGTAGGCCCTAGTCCGACCTTACGTTTCGCCGTCGTACGACCAAATGAAACTGCCGGTCTAAGACCCCTTGACTTCTCGGAGCACAGACGATCCGTTACAGATTCTACGAACAATCAGCAAGTAGATTGACTGTAAAGATGCATGCACTAGGCAGGGAGGAGGTATGCTAGAAGAAAAATGATACAGTTGTATGTCTACATGAGCCACCAAGCTCAGGGATGTTGATGTTACATGATGAAACGCGTCGTTAAACATGACTATAATGGGCGGGTGAAGACGGGAAAGTCAGTAAAACCGGTGTACGGGCGTACGTGGTATGCGGTCCATAAAATGAAGAAAGCACAAAAAGACGACAAATAAAATCAGCGTCCTGGCAGCCTCTTGTACGAGCGGACAAACTCGAATTGAGGGCCAGTCTCAGGCGAGTGAGGGAATCTGCGGCACTTCTCCACGGTTTGCCACTCCTTGGAGATCATCCGCAATGCTTCATCTCCATCCCTGGCGATCCCCGACTCAACGAGCCAACAACCAATCACCATACCTTAAGCAACAATTGAACAATTAGAGGTGATCACCGGTTTGTTAAAAAAACGCGGACTTACCAGTCCTGCCGATTCCGCCCCTACAATGGACCGCAACGATACGGCCCCGTTGCTCGTTGTCTTTGGGCACCTTGAGAATGCTCCTCATGTACTCAACGGATTCGGGCAAGGACCTATCAACGATTGGGAACCTGTGGTATTCGATGTCGGTGAGACCCATAGCCTCGGCCCGGGCGGAGAGATAGGATCCGTAAGCGCGGAGCTCGTTAACTTCCGTTAAATCAATGAACGTCCGGACGCCAGCTGCGAGCAAAGCTTCTATCTTCTGATTCGCGACGCCTGGACACCAGGGGTACTCGCAGGCGAGAAGGAGAGAGGTAGCCCAGTATGAGTTAGGGATTGGGCGTTTGAGGATTGCGTTTATGGAGGTGTGCTGCTGCTGCTGGGGGAGTAAGATGTCGATGCGGTGTTGAGCAACAGGGAGAGTTGGACGAGGTAAGGTAGAGGTGGCCATTATTGACTAAGGCTTGGGTCGAGGAGACATTCTCAATATCGACTGACCCCTTTTATATATCCGCTCTCATGGCATTTTTTAGCGGTGAGGCGCGTTCGATTCACGTGATGGCAACGGCTCGGATCCAGGTTCCGAGAATTGAATTCAAGACACAGCCACGTGGTACCACCGCGGTGACCTCCCACCACCATGACCGTGTTCCGATCACCTCCATTCCAACTTGAATCTCAGCCCACCTGGTCCTCCCGCATCCAGCATGTCGCGATCTAACATCGTTCTCGAAAGTCTCGATCCACACCACTCCTCTCTCGGTCAATCAGAGAGGGCGTGGTGGAAATCTGCCATAATCTATCAGATCTATCCAATCTCTTTCTTCGATTCCAACGGGGATGGTCTCGGTGACCTCAATGGCATCTATTCCAAACTCGACTATCTCAGAGACCTAGGCGTAGACATTCTCTGGTTATCACCCATCTACAAGTCTCCGCTAGCCGACATGGGCTACGACATGTATGATGATATCCACCCTGCTATTGATGCACGTTACTCAAGGACCATAACAGCGCGGATTACTATTCCACCGACCCCAGATACGGCACGCTGGGTGACTGGGACAGGCTTACCAAAGGCGTTCACGACCGAGGAATGAAACTCGTGTAAGACAGTGACATTTGGATACCGCGCTTTGACCTTATTAAATGTGTCTCGTGACTACAGCATGGACCTCGTGGTGAATCACACATCCGATGAGGTAGGACGGCTTACTCTCATACCCACTTATCCATCCACCTACCCATAAAACATTTGAATCTCCAAGCACGATTGGTTCACTCAATCGCGATCGAGCAAAGATCATCCGAAACGCAATTGGTACGTCTGGCGCCCGGGAAAGCTTAGCACGGATGGCGTCGGACGTCCACCCAATAACTGGCGGTCTGTCTTCCAAGGTAAAACACACCACTTGATTGACAGATTGGACTGATCGGTCGATGTTGACTGACTGGCGGACCATGCTCGTTTTTCATAGGTCCTGCTTGGGACTACGATGAAGCGACGGATGAATACTACCTTCATCTCTACTTGACAAAACAACCAGATCTGAACTGGGACAACGAGGAAGTCAGAGAATCTGTGTACAAAATGATGAAGTTTTGGTTGGATCGTGGATGTGATGGCTTCCGAGTGCGTTTCATTAAACCTCCCCGAATACTGCGACACTCAATTCTCGAATCAATGATGCTCGGTTGGGTTAAGATGGACGTTATAAATCTTCTCTCCAAAACGGACGGTTTGCCGGATGCCCCGGTCGTTGACGAGAATGACCCCACACAACCAGCACCAATGCACTATGCCAATGGACCAAGGGTGCATGAATACATCAAGGAAATGAATCAGAAAGTCCTTTCCCGTATGCCCCCTTAGGCTCTTCCACAGCGGACGGAACTCACAGGGTAACCACAGACTACGATATATTCACCGTTGGAGAGGCACCGTTCTCACACTCCGCCGATGACCTTGCGGAATACGCCCTACCGCAGAACAAGGAACTCAAGACAATTTTCCAATTCGAACTTATGGATATCGACTCTTCTGATCCCCTCGAGCCATTGATACCGAAACCTTGGAAGCTATCCGACCTCAAGAATGTCGTGGAGAAGTGGCAGACTTTCAAACGAGAAGAAGGATTCTGGAACACGTCCGTCCGCACTTCCTTCTCGTATTCAGGAATAAAATGGCCACTGAAAGCTGATCAGTAAATGCATACTCATCGTTATAGTATCTTCATTGAAAACCACGACCAATCGCGGGTCGTATCTCGCTTTGGGAACGATTCTGAAGAATGGAGATCATATTCTGCTAAACTATTTGCGCTATTGGTGGTTTCCCAAGGGGGAACTCTGTTCATCTATCAGGGTCAAGAACTTGGTTTGAAAAACTTCCCCGAGTCTTGGGGCCTAGAAGAATACAAAGATGCGGCGACCATCAACTTTTGGAATAGGTCAGTTCGGTAGAAATACACACACGCACGTCCTCCCGGTAACCTACGAGGCTCTTCTTTCGTTTTCTAATGGAGTCCCGTCGGTTCGATCTCACTCTTTCAATTCTTTTCTTAGATTCAAGGAACGAAGAACGGCTGAGGCAAAACTGGGAGAAGAAATAGACATGTCCGACGTAATGAAAGCGCTCCAACGCAAAGCGCGGGATCATTCGCGGGTACCGATGCCGGTTCGTACAAACTTCCACACACCCACCAGCAATATCGGCACTGGACTCATCAAGCATCGAACACGCACCCTCTCCTTACTCGGCTCTCATCGAAACACTTCCTCGTTCAGTGGACCGCAGATCCTCATGCCGGTTTCACCACGGGTACTCCCTGGATGCGTGTGAACGACGATTACGCCCAGGGCTGGAACGTGGAGGCCCAACTCGGAAACAAGACGAGCGTCTACGCGTTCTATAGACACGTTCTGGGCTACAGGAAGAAATCGGATTTGCTCGTGCGTCCCATCCGTTCGATCGTTCCACTTTTGTGTTTGAGCCTCGGGTCTGGACACTCAATATGGTTATCGCACATCAGGTACATGGAGACTTTCGGGTGATCGAGAGATATCGAGACCACCCGCAGGTTTTCGCTTTCCTCCGCACGTTTGGCCCAACTACCGCTGTGGTGCTACTAAACTTTGGTCAAGAGCAAGTTACGTTGGCGCTGGAGGATACCGACGTTTCTCCGAACATTGTCGAATTTGCCGAGCTGGCCCTCGACAATTACCGCGATCTCGATACCAATACGGAGCCAGGTCGGGAGGTACTTCACGCCTCTGTGATCCTTGAAGGATACCAAGGAAAGATCTTTGTGAAGTAGTGGATATACACATATACAAACGGGTGAATAGAAATACCGAGGAACGCAAAGATGTACGATTAGATATCTTGAGAAATGTAGTGTCGTGGTTTACAGCAGATGAAGCTCGTCGGCAAGGTCTCGTCGAAGTTTACCCACGAACTCTCTGTCGGCCGAGTCCAGCTGTTGTTCGAATACCTCGAAGATTTGCGTAGCACTGAGGAACTCCCGCCTGATCACTTCCGCATGGTGGCTGGATCTAGGAGCAATCTCGCATTCAAACCGGCTGGGGCCTGTCAAGATACCCTGCGCGACCTCCGGGTCAATCGACCCTAGCGTCTATGAGAGATGGAGAGAAGACTAACTTTCACAAAATCGTTAAGATCGTAAACCTTGTCCCGCTTCGTCGCAGGGTCCTTGGATTTCGAGAACTTGAAGGCCCAGATGAGCTTCATGGCATCGATCTCCTGCAAAATCTTCGGTGAAATCCCACAGGGATGATCAACGACTTGAATCACCCACAATTGAGTTCCGCGCAATATGCATCCCAGGGCAGACCCGCTGTCACAGAAAATTAGACCTCGAGTCAACGACAGAGGCGGATACATACGCGAGCGGTTCCGAAGACCAAATCATAAGTGCGGTCTGACTTCATGTCATCCTGTAACCACCGGTCTGGGTTGAACTCATCCGGTTTGGGGAAGACTTCGGGATCATGGAAAATCCCCCCTGTCGTTGAATCAGTGTTTGTGCTCGGGGATACTAAAAGAAGCACCGACAGGCGTTAATAAAAATGATGGTCCCTTTGGGGATAATATAATCCTGGTAAGAAAAGTCCTCGATGTTTGCGTGCGGGAGAGTGGTAGGGGCGACGGGCCGCCAACGGTGTGTCTAGGGTTGGTAAGATCAGGCATCTGGAGATCATCGCATGGTGTCCAACCTCTTTGATTACTGCCTGTATGTATGGTAACCTCTCGATGTCGTCAGGCTGTGGAGAGTGTTCGCCTCCGATGACGCTGTCAAGTTCCTCCTGCGCTCGGGCTTGTACATCGGGGAAATTCACGAGGGCAAGAACAAGTGTCTGCAAAAACGCGGACGTGGTATCTGCCCCGCCTTCGATCAGGTTACCTCCGATGTAGCTGGGAATGTTGAGCATGCGACAAGTGAACTCGTTTCGTAAAATCATACCCAACCGCTTCCCGATCAAGTCCAAATCCAGGTCCTTTCTCGATAACAGTTTCCATGAAGCACCCGTTGGACGAACCCTTTTGCATCCTTGCTTCGACCTGCTCGAGAAGATCAAAGTAGAGCTTGCGTTGAAGGCGTCGCGTGATCTTGACCTCGGTCTTCCATGACGCCCAGCGCTCAGGGATATACTTCATGATCGGGATAAGGTCAACTGGCGGGTGTGCACCGGGTTGCTGTGATCGAAGGTGTTCAAGAGTGATCTGTAGAGGATGTTCATGGTACGAACCATGAGTTCTTCCCAATGATGCTCGGCATCAAAGAATGCCGTGACTTCTGGAGTCGTGATCCGGGGCGCACGCTTCCCGTACAGCACAGAAAGGATCGCGGAGGTTGAGAAGCGACGGATTGAGTCAAAGAAATCCTGATCGGCAAAGAAGATTATTTCTGGAGAGGTGAAAAGGAGCGCTCATCTTACTTCCGGGCGTGTCAACATATCGTACATTAGCTGCGTGGCCTCGGCCTGCTGAATGTTCAGGTGGTTTCGGCACGCAGATTGTGTCAGAACTTCGCGTGCACATCGCCTGAGGCGACGCCACTGGTCATCTGAAGACAATAAGATTCTACGTTGTTCTCCGAGATCGGGGGAAACCTACTATAACGAGACGCGCCCATGTGGTTTCCGCCAGTTATTTCTTGCGCAAAGTGACTCGCTGGACGGTCGCTGACGATGGCAGAGTTTTTGTCCATGATCTCCCTAATGGCGGTGGTAGAGGAGAGGACAACAACCGTGGAGTTGATTATCTTCATAGAATAGACATCGCCATATTGGCGCGCCATCTCTGTCAACCTGCGAGGGGTCGGTATTCAGCCCTGTGGTTATCCAGAAAGACATCAAGTGAGCGGACTTGAGCCATGGGTAGACAGTTGGGAAGTCAAAAAGGTTGCCGAGGATCGGAACTGTCGGCGGGCCTGGTGGTAGGAAAGATTCGCGCCTTCCCCATCGCAGCAGCCTAAAGACCGCCCAGAAGACGGCGACGCCAGCAAGGAGAGTGGGGAGCATCGCAGAGGGAGCGTGGCAACGAAAAGAGAGCGAGGTCGAATGTGTCCTTAAATACAACCGCGGGGCGTCCACTCCGGGGTGCCAGCGCCTCATATGTCGACATTTTCAGCGAGTCCGATTCGCTTTACGAAAAACTTCGTGTCCGCCGTTTACAGCGGCAATTTTCTAGGAAGTAATCGAAAACGCAAGAGTAGGAGAGGCGGAGACAAGAAAACGTCCAGATCGTGCTGAGGGTTTAGCGGATCGACGCCGACGAGCTGAATCCGATCTCGGATACGAGCCTCTCCCTTGTAAATCATTCGGACTCGCCTTGTACACCTCACCGCACATTCAATTCTTGGACATAGTCTCACCGTATCGGATCCCGCGCGCCGCCGTCCACTTACTACCTAAGTGGCCAATGGTGCTTCTGTCATCGAGGACATGGTGGCCCTCATGGCCTTGTTCATGACTCAAAGTCCACAGCCATGGCTGACTTCCACCTACGGTGCCGTGTAGCGCACGTCAACTCTCCTACGCGGCGGTGGATTTAACCATGCCGTTTATTCTCAGAATAAGTATAAAGAACTCCTTTGTGTTCTTTGTGCAAACACCCTCCACGAGTCTGCCATCCACCTTCGCGCAAACTTTCGTCCAGAACCAAGCTTAGGCTAGACGCTCTGCCCTGCACACGCTTAGCACTTGTCGACCATTGGATTCACTTTCATTCTCGGCAGTCATGACTCCTAGACGTAACTCCTCTTTGGAGAGCACTGGCTCGGAAGAATCGTGCGTCGAGGACCTTGTGCCCACCCCAATTTTCTCCGGCGAAGTTCAGTTCAATGCACCAAGCGCAATTAGTTTCGCGTCAGCAACCACCAAGTTCGCTAGTCCCATGACCCATGGGACTCTGATGTCCGACTTCGTCGCCGAGCCACGAGCTCTACGTGACTGGAACGATGTGTTTTCGACTGAAGGCTTCACCGAGATGGTCATAACCGTACGTGTCAATATTCTCCAGCTATTTCCCCCTTCCACTCATTCACGCACAGTGGCCTGGTCTCCATCAGGAGTGGACGATTCCTATGGCGAACGTCATCGGGGGCAAGGATTGCATCTCTCGTGCAGAATTGGCACGACTCGTCGTGGACCAATTCAACCTATTCGTAAGCGTGTGTACAACTATCCTCGAACAAATGGCGAACGCAGGCTCACATGGTCTTGTTACCTTAGATCGTGAGTGCAAGTTCTTGCTCAAGTCCCGAGTGGAGGCTCGGTGAAGCCCCCAATGCGTACAGTACCAAGAACACAAGCCTGGCGTTCCTGTGGAGCCCCGCACCTGGTGTATGGCAGCCAGCCTTCCGTGTCAGGAACCAGTTCTACAATATCAAGAATCAACCCTCCACCACGTAGGGTGCCTTCCATATTTCGTCCTTGAGGACGGTCCTGCAGTGTGCAGGAATCGAAAGCCAGATTGTCAAGTAGATACCATCAGCTCGCTCATACCTTGTGTTCTTGTAAGTCGGATGGTAGTGACCAAGGGAGACGCCAAGCTCGAGTTTGAGCACCACGCCAGCGGAATTTGGGGGATAAATGTATATTCGTTCAACGAGCACATTCATCAAATTTACATCGCGGCATCAGAATGACAACACGTCAGATTTCGTGATGAGTAGTAGCTGGGGCGAAGAGATTATACCGATACCAAGAAAACAAGGAACACAGTATCGGGTACAAAAGAAGATTGAGTTAGAAACCCTGAACCTCGAGGAGGAATCCAACGCGGTCCAGGGAGAATGTTGGAAAAGATGAAAGCAAGCTGAAAAACGAGAAAGCGACGAGCGCGAGCAAGAGGTGTTGCAATCGTGATATCGTGATCGTGGCTGAAAAAGCGGATGTTTCGATGATGGTCGAAAGTAAATCGTAGAGACGTGAGCAGATATGGGAGAGAGAACGAGCATAAGTGCATGGCATACATGGAAGACAAGCAAGAAGCTTGTGATTGGTGTATGGGCTCCGGAGGTTGTGCAGGTTTAGAACCTGAGAGGGGGAACTGGTGGCACTGGAGGTACGTTTTCAGCACCACGGGTTCGAGCGCCGGTTCCAGGTGTGGGTCTGCCACGGGGACGAGGTCGACTAAGCCTGAGGGATTCAGCGGGGCTGATGCAACGTGTCAGTTCGTGGCGCCATAGTCCAACTCAGGAATGGTCACTTACGTGTTCAGAGTTCCAATACTCGTGTTTTCTTTGGGTTCGGAGGACTTTCCTGTATTGCGCTTGCTCCAGCCAAGAGCAGCCCTGCGGGTGCTGGAGGTCACACGGGGACGGATGGTGCGTTCGTTGAAGGACTTGCCGCCCTTGGACTTCTCGAACTCTAGAACGAAAGGCGAGATCGGGTTCAGGTCCTTGATCGCCGGTGCTGGAGTCCTCGAGTTAACGTTGAGAGACTTCGGCTGGAGCGGTTGTTGAGCGATAGTGGCCACAGTGATATCCGTGATGGTCTCTTCCAGTTTCTGCGGGGATAGTCGAGGTGGTTGCCTTTCTGGTGAAGCTGACTTGACGGTCCTTTGTGGATATGGTGAAGGGCGGGAATAGGTGCGAGACCGGACACGGTGACAACGAAGCTCAGGCGGAAGTGGCCCGTAGTTTTGTTGAGAATGTTCCAACATCGCCTTCATTCCAGAAGGGTGATGAGGAGGTTGGAATGATTGAACAGCGAACAAGGAGAATGGAGTATCGAGCCAAACCTGCTTGCTCTCCAGAACCGCGTCATCAGCTTCGTTCTTCAAAGAACCGTATCTCCTCATGGCAATGATACCACGCTCATCACTCCACTCAGTGTCCGTACCGTCAGAATCATCGGCGATGTGGACAGAATGAACAGAGTTATAAACCGCAGTAGGGATCTCGATTTCAGGAGCTTCGCCAGGATCAGATGAGCCGAGGCCTTCCTCTTGAATAGTCTCATAAACAGATGTCATGGAGTGACGAGTGTCCGAAGGGCGACGGCGATGTCCATGTCCTTGACCCCTGACACGAGTCCTCCCATGCATGGGGCGAGTCATCGGATGAGTGACGTTGGACAACATGTAGTTCAGTTGGCCAACGTCGATGCTCGACTGAGAACCGCCAAAGGAGGATGCATCAGAGGATAATGGGGGAGTATCGGATCCAGAGCTGGAGGTAGTACATGTGCTGGAACGCGAACGTCCGGTGGTACCAGGCCTTGGGCGAGAGAAAGAGAGTTCTTGGGCTACACGGTGATCAGAAAACGAGACTCAATCTTGCAGGGAGAAAGACCATACCGAACGTGGTCAGTTCTTCACCGTCCGCAATGAGGCAGCTTTCTTCCAGACTCTGGCGTTCAAGCAATCCTTTCCTCGCTTGGATCATCCTCTCGCCGCCAAACCCGGTCGACGCGACGGACGCAATGGATGGCTTGGTGACGATGATCGACTTGGCAGGGGAGATCTCTTCCTCCTCGGCAGGGTCGACTTCCTCAACAGACTCCGGCTTGGGCAGAATGGTCATATTCGGCATAGCAGGACGCTTCTTACCACCCCTCTTCTCGGCCCGTGCACACGGGGACTGCTGCATGAGAGAACCCATAGAAACGCGACGGACCCGTCCACCGCCAAGCATCTGTGGGGGAAATCAGACCTCGTTCAAGGTGGGGGATTTGATTACTGACCGAAATCATCGTATCGTCTTCCCGGGGAGCGTAATGCGAGCTATCAATGCTGATGATAGAAACGGGACGGAAGTGCGACTGAACAGAGTAGCCTTCTGAAGAAATCCTGGAATTCTCGAAGAACACCGAGTCTGTGCTGGAAATCTTCTCGCTGCTGTCATCCATCAACGAGTCACGAGTCATAGACCTTCTCGTGTCCATAATCGAATCGAAGGCGGTACGCTGCTGGTACTGATATTGCTCATACAACCCGCTGTCGAAACTCTGGTTGGGAGAAGCAGAAATCGCGCTGAGAGGAACACCATGGTCGAACTCCGAGTCGAGCATCTTGTCACCCAACCCGGGTCGACTCAGCTTCATGAAAGAGTAGTCGCTGATCATGGAGTCAAGAGAGGGATCGTTCCTAGAGTGCTTGGCCCAAGTAGCACGCCCACCGTTGGCACCGTGTAGAGCATAGGAAAGGGCGACTGAGCTAACACTTCCACTGGAGTCTCCCCTGCGGTGACCATGTCCATGGTGGCTACGGTTGTACAGACTGACGGGAGGGGCACCACCAGCCGAGATAATGGAATCATGAGTCCTGTGTCCGCGTCGGACTGGTCCCATCATCGACGGCTGCGACCTGAGATAGAAACTGGAAGCATCGCTGTCAACACGGCTGCGGCGTTTCTGGTACATGAACGAGAAGGTGTCATCAACGCTCATAGACATCGAAATGGACATGTCCTCCGACGGTGGCCTACTGTGACGAGAATAGCCGAATGGATCAGGGGCGCCGTTATTAATGACTGAGCCGAAAGAAGATACTGATGCGATGCTGAAGATTGAGTCGTGCTTGTCGTGCTCGCGAGAGAAGCTGACAGGAGGGTAGAACGCCGGCCTGTTTGGGCCAAATTCGAACCCACGACGGACTTCATCGAAAGAGTCAAAGCCAACAAAACTGATGCGGGACTGTCCCTGGTTTGAGACTTGCGATGTGGCAGAGTTTCTCGAAAACTTGTCAACAAGCTCCTTGACACTACTGTTCGATTCGACGCGCGGTCGCACTCGAGGGACGGGGACCTCGGACGCAACTGGGAGAACAGTAGTTGCTTGAGCCATTATGGACTTGAGGATGGAACTGTCCTCCCCAACCAAGGAGCTTCGAGAATTGTTGCAAGAGTGATGGGAATGCGGGGGAATGATGTCGGAAAGCGTCAATGATGCTCCACTGACCTCTTCGTTGTTGTCCGAACGTTGGGAAGGCATGGGGCTACCTCCAAACTTGAAACTCCTATTAAGCTGACCATCAGAGGGCCTCGAGTTCTTGGACGAGGCAAGAGGGTTTCCAGGGCGTTCCCGCACGATGTTAACAGAGGGACTGTTCGTGGGCAGGCTCAGTCGGCGGCAGTACTCTTCGTCATCGGAAGGAATCGTATCGTGCAATTCAGAAACACCTATATCATCCGTCAAGTCATCCACGGTTGCAGAGAGACTCGCAGTTGAGGTCGAAGAGTTCCGATCGTCGATGGGCAGGGCGGGAACAGGTGGAATTTCTACAGTGTGCTCTGGGAAACTGTATCTCAAATCGATCCTGGCAGGGGTCCTGAAGGCATTCTCGAGTTGTTCAACGAAACTTCGTCGGTCAGAGGCGCCTGACTCGTTGAGCATGCGGATCTCCCCAGTAAAGTCGAAGGACTTCTTGGTGTCCTCATCAGAGGTGATATCCGAATCGCCGGAGGTAGAATCCGCGTGGAAGACCTGCGCGCGGAAGACAGGAACAGGCTCTGCCGGGGGAATGGTAGCGTCCGTGAGAGCCGGAGGAAGGGAAATCTCCAGAGAAACAGCTTGAACTGGAACACAAAGATTAGGCCTGAGGGTAGAGATGGCGGTGAAATGCTACTAACCTGGCTCAGTGAGAGGGACCATGTCCGCGTGCTCCTCGTTGCTCGTTAAGATGAACTGCAGCTCCTGTGGGATATCCGAATCAGGATCCTCAGAGTCAACGTCTGGCAAGCTCGTGCTTCCCATTGTTCCTCGCAATCCTAACTCAACCTTGGTCTCGGACGCCATCGGAATACCGAACAACTTGTTGCTGTCCAGTGACGACTTGTTTCTCGAATGACAGCGGGAGAAGACAGAGGCAAGAGCTGGACCGTCCAAAGAATCAGGTCCGTTATGCGAAATCTTGTTTGGTCGTTGTCCGAAAGTGGAGGTTGGCATTTGGTGAGGTTGATTTCCGTCCAACGGGGTGCTAGGTCTCAATTCCGTGCTCTTCGTCTCGGGTGAACTCTTGGTAATCTTTGGGTTGCTTGGCACCCTGTTCTTTGGAGGGTGTAGGGGTTGGAAGACCGGAGGTGGGTCGAATGGCACTGGTGGGCTCAGGGTGCGCTTGTGGGTGGGACGAGCTGAGGGAGAGGGAACCCTAACCCTCTTAATCGGCGAGACTTTCCAGTTGAGATCCTCCCAGGGAGATATGTGCTGGGCGACCAAGTGTTCATTACCATTCTGGGGCTTCTTCGTACCTACTGGAGCCGCGTCGGATTTGGGACTGGTGCTCTTCCTCTCGGTATATGGACGAAGAGATGCAACTGAGGACGTGGTGCTGGCGCGGTTGAGTAGACCCATCTTCAATGGGCTACCAGTGGCGGTCCTGAAGCGCTTGGCACGTGTCAGTGGACTCTCCAGTGTAGCAGTGGATCCGCGATTGGCGAGTGAGCGCTGGACTGAAGTGAACGGCGAAACATCAGGGGTGCATGGTGTAGCCTCCAAGTCCAGTCGGTTGATCAGCGAGGCCAAATCATCGGTCGCGGCATCGAGAAGAGACATAGACATAGCACCTTGGAGATCTCAGCAAGAGCTTATGTTGGAAAAAGAATCTATCCTTACGTTCAACATTGTCGTAAATTCCTTGCGGTCGGGGCATATTGCCAAGTATCTGCTCCGACATTGGTCGTAGCCGCGCGCGTTTCATAGGTGTCTCCAGGGTCTCGAGATCACTAGCATGGCCATGACCATCGTTGGTGGCGGTCTCGATGTTTACAATTGGACCCTCCTTGGAAATGATGGACGAACGTTGGGACTGCACCTCGGGAGATGTGGGACGGCTGTTGATGTCGACCTCTGCGAAGAGGTCGCTGACCAAAGGTCGCCTCCTGCCTTCTGCTGACCTCCTGCTCCCCTTCTTGGTGGCACCGTCGAGGACAGTATTGGAGTCAGTGCTGTTCCTACGGCGCTCCTCGCGGTCCTTCTTCCTCATCTCCCTGACCGTCTCGAGTCCCTCTTCGTCCCATTTGACTGATGCAGAACTAGAGGACGATCGAGACATTCCAGATGCGGTCGATGGGGGACGGAGCGAGGATGAATTGGAAATGGTAGATGATGGACGGCGAGACGTAAGCAGGTTAAGGCTCATGGCCGAGCTGACTGAGGTGCGTCTAACGGTGCTAGTGGGCGGACGCTCCTCCTTGGGGTCGGTAGTAGACGAGGTAGCAGTCGAGACAGCGGAACGAACGGTTCCGAAACGAAGAGAAGAGGGAAGACCGAGACCGAGAACACTCTGCTTCTTGCCAATAGTCTTGGGGATGTTGTCCTCTGGCGGAACCTCGAGCGACACCTTGGGGATGCCAGCATCGTTGATCGATCCGGCCTCGAAGCTACTGGCAGACATCTTGATTGTCCCATCTTTCACCTTCTTCCCCTTGGCCACCTTCTCTGCGATCTCCTTCTCCTTCTTGCTTTTTTTATTTTTCTTCTTTTCAACCCCCTCTTTCTCTTTCTTCTGATCTGCTTTTTCTTTTTTTGTCTCCTTCTCGTCAGCCTTAGATTGAGACCAACTCGTCAGCCTAGCCATAGATCTCATCGCGCGAAGAGCAATCGAGCCCGAACCAGAGACATCTCGCTCCATGGGTGGAACAAGAAGACCAGAAGCAGGCGTAGTAACCCTACCCTCCGCCGGGGAAGTAGGATAAGATTCAGGCTCGATATGGAGCGGAGAGGCCAACAAGGTCTGTGAGGAATTCGTCCCAAACGAATAGGGCGGGTGTGGATGGGATGCGGAAGTAGGGGAGGACAACATGATTCCAGAATCGAGGGAGCCAAACCTGGCACGTAAGGATTTCTTCTCGGGCTCTGGGGCTGAAACGAATGATCAGGGTCAGGGATCCGCGGTGTCATTCTAGTATGAGAAAAGTGAAAGGACACTTACATTTGCTGTGGCGGGACTCCTTTTGCTCTTTCGAGTCTTTACGGCCCCGACCGATGCTCCACCATTTCTGGTTCTCGTCAACCTTTGGCTTGAGAAGATGCTCGACGGGTTTGGCTCTAACCGAGTTCTCCTTATCCTTGGACTTGGGCTTCAAGATATTCGTAGATGACTTGGGATTAAGGTTCTCTGTAGCCTTGGGCTTGAGTATATTAGCAGAGACTTTTGGCTTGAGGACGTTGTCCGTGTCCTCCTCGCCGGGACCCCAGGCGACAGCATCAAGACCGAGACGTGACTTCTTCCTCTTGACGAGGACAACTTCTTCGAGGTCGGGGTCTTCGGTGTGGTCGACATAGATTTCGTAGCCACCCCGGCCAGAAGAAGTGGTCCCTCCAATACGGCGGATGACATCTGAAAAGTCGTTCTGAGAGCGTTCCTTGTTACCCTTAACGGCACCGAGCAGCCCAAGTTTTGACTTCTTGGGAACGAGTCGCTTTCGGGAAGCGTTACTTGTTGTCAACGGGCGAGGGGCGAGAGGCGAAGAAGTGGATGGAAGATCGAACACGTTGTGAATGGCAGGCGTGCTAGCGTCGGAGGAAGAACCAACAGCAAATGGGGTAGCGTTAATGAGACGAATAGTAGGAATGGACTGGTGAGGAGTGTCAACTGTCGCAGAAGCAGGCTGCGTAAGACGAGAAGATGTTGAGAGGGGAATGGAAAGTGCTGGGAGAGTATTGCGCATCGTTGCTGATAGTCGTTACAGGTGAGTGTGATAAATTCAAATGGAAAAATCGTAGAGCGGAAATGAAGCAGTTTCTTGAGGATTCTTGAAGTTCGTTTGACGTGATTCGGTGCAAAATGTGATTGCGGTTTCGTAGATTCGTGCAAGGGACCTTTCGTGATATTCTTGACGTGGACGCGGTTCGCAACTCCTGGGACGAACGTTGTGAGACGAAGCGTGGAGAGGAGGGGAGGGATCCTTTTCTTTTTACCTTACTCTTGACGGTAGCAAGGGTGCAAAACAACGCGTGGCCAATGATAGGCTTTGCAGTCGCTTTGGAAGACTATTCGAGGCTATTGTCCAGCAGAGGCGAAGACGAAGACGAACGACGACGGGGAAGAGACTTGGCGCTCAAACCAAGTTCAACTTTCAACCAGCGGATCAATTTAAAAATACGCGCCCACAGCCAAACACCTTTGCGTCGGTCACGTGCGACACTCGAAAATGTCCTCAGAAGACGACTCAGATATCCCGGAGCAGGTATCCCTCTCTACTTCTAAACGGCAGGTCATCGGACGGAAGAAAGACGTTGCAAGAGAGCTTGCCCAAGCGAAATCTAAGCGGAAGGAACATAACCGGGAACGGGACCGTCAACTGAAGGAACGCTCCCTAAAACAAAATACGGAACTTATCCTTGATGAAGAGGAGAGCTCGTCTGGAGAGGGCGAAACACCAAAAGACCCCCGTCTCCTCCCGGATCATCTGTTTGCTGCTGCATTCAGCCAGCCATTCCCAGCGCCCGCACCATCCGCTCACAAGGATGCACATACCAAAACTCAGCAGAAGAAGCGGAAACGCACTGATTTGACGCCAAAAGACCGAATCATAGGGCAAGAAGTTCCCTATCATTCGGAAGGAATCAGGCTGACTCTTACGAACAGTTCCCGGGCTGTTCGGACCCTCTCCAAAACATCAGAGCGAGCGGCGGCCAAACGTACACTGCCCTCCTCTTCTGTCGTAAAGTTTTCATCACGAGCGCTGAACATGAAAGGGGCTGTATCCCTAAGTCGTACTCGGGGATGGCAACGAAAAGCAGGTGGATATGTTCTGGATCTTCCTCGTACTAAGAGAATTCGGTGACTAAAAAACATTCACAGTAAATACCGGTGTCATGAAAACGACGAATGGACCGGCGGCCCATTTTGTACGGACTTGAATGCATAGCGTAGTTGTGATCGCACGTTGTACGTTTGCACTTACTGCAATGAGCATACCACCCTGAGGGAAGTAAAGGACGGGTGTGGCCGATCGCGCCTACTCGTTCGCTGTTGAGGCTTTCTCTCTCCAAGTGCCAATGATCTGGTGAGTATGTGCTGTGAGCGGATGAGGACACGAGGAGGTCCCATGACCGGGGTTTTATTCGCCAGTGCGCTGCGCTATGCTTTGTCCTCAGTCAGGGTAACCCAGAGCGGACCCGAGGTGCTTCAATAGCTGAATCACTTGTCTCATGCACTCTAGGTCGATGATCCATTATTAGCCGTTCCACGAGCGTGTGAGAACGCCGTTGTGTCAGGTTTGCAGAAGCATTTAAGCGGTTTTACCCTTTGAGATGTCTCTGCGGATCTAATCCCCCACCCTACCCCGCATACGATCATATCCGTCCATTTCCTCTTTCCAGCTCCGCCCGAGTACACTCATGCAGTGGGTTGCGAACCAGAAACAACGGACTCCCCCGACGGACTTCGTCGGTGGTTTCCAGTTTCCCCAAATGTAAACCTCTCTCCCTGTGTACCCCAGTTACGCTGAACCGACAAACTGAAACGCTTTGCAGGGGGACACCGTCAGCACCTTTCCCCCTCCCTCACCATGTTTACAGGGGTATGGCTGAGGATCTGTTTTCATTTTGGCAGGCAACAGCAGACTGTAACGATCACAACGCCAGGTGTTACCGATATTCAATTCCTATCGACACTGCAGCATGATTACCAGCATTCGTGCGCAATTTTTTTTCCCTTTTTCTCACTGCGGCTCATAATTTCGCAGATATTTCCCAGAGTGCGCCCACTTCCGATCGTTTGTTATCTTGTGCTGACCTGGGAATAGGCCAGGTTTCCCCGGCGAGGCAAGGCAACGCGCAGCGTCGTTGCAGGCAACATACACGCGCGTTCACAGGACGAGCCACAGCAGGAGCCGTAGCAGGAGTCGGAGGCCTAGCAAGGAGCAGAACAAAAGTCACAGTTCGTTGCTTTCTTTAACCAAGACGCCTCACACCCAGACGTAACTCTGTCAGCGATACCCCAACCGCAATACACCAGCTCCAGGCCATCCAAGCAGGCACCTCCCCCACATTATCAGGCGCCACAACAGCATGCCGGATCTTCGAACCTTCACGCTCCAGTACAACCCCCCGCCCCGAAGCAGAAGTCTGCCCACAATATTCCCCGGATACTCCGGTACTCGAAGTGTACGGGAAGGAAGAAGGCACTGTGTGTACGTGTCCTCGGGAATCCTCGTTCTTACCCTTGCGCCAAGCTTGATGCTGACGAATGCCGCATCCGTTCAGGTCGGAATTAACTATAAAGGGACGGGTAAGGAATTGAATGGTTGTGTGAACGACGCCAAGAATGTTCGCAAGTTCCTCCTGAGTAGGTTTGGTGCGTCCCGTATAAATTGTAGTTTACTCACACGGCACGCTTGAAAGAGAACTGGAATTTCAAGCCAGAAGACATTGTGGTCTTGACGGATGATACTCAGGATCCTAGACGACTTCCAACAAAGGCTAATATGTTGAGCGCTATGAAGTGGCTGGTGAGGGATGCTAAGGCACATGATTCGCTATTTTTCCACTGTGAGTGAGCTATTTATATTTCGCATCAACCTGCTTACCGTCTTTTTTTAGACTCTGGTCATGGTGGGCAGATCCGCGACACAGATGGAGATGAAGTTGACGGATATGATGAAGGTGAGTGACAAAGATCGTAAGGAGTGTCCACCGCTAACAGTCCGTCAGTCATTTTCCCTCTTGATTACGAACGGAAGGGTGTAGGAATAATAACTGACGATGTGAGTGAACGGGACCGCCCTTCTTTGCTTCGATGATCTAAAAGGGGAACTTCAGACAATGAATGAGCTGTTAGTGCGCCCAATCCCTGACGGTTGTCGGCTAACGGTAAGTCGTCCTTGCTTTTCCTGTTTTGGAAGTCCGTAAATTGACCCAGGGTATAGGCCCTCTTCGATGTAAGCAACACAACTCTTTGCTTCTGTGATGCCTCGACTGACACGCGGCCACACTACTAGTCATGCCATTCAGGCTCAGCCCTCGGTACGGCGTTTCACTTCAACATTATTGGCGGTTTTCTAATTCACCACGCCTCCTAGATCTGGTGTACGACGTGAGCCCGACGAGACGGGTAAATTTCCAATTCTAATTCCATCCCTTCCCAGTATCACAGCAACGGGAAACTGAAGAACAGTGATGTAACGGACAAGTTCCGTAAGCTGAAATCGTCCGCTGGAGACGTGGTGAGTCCATTGATCATTGCCGCCGCGAGCGGGACGTACACTAACTCAACTTTGACAGATTTCGTTCAGTGCGTGCGAAGATAGCCAGACGAGCGCTGATGTGGTAAAGAACGGAATGGCCGTGGGTGCGATGAGCTACACATTCATCAAGTGTCTTGGTGCGTTCCCAGCCGATTTTCCCTTTTAGATGGTGAGTGGACTAAACCCGCGGCAGATGCGAACCCGAAACTGTCTTATCAGCAGTTGCTGAAGAACGTTCGAGCACTCCTGCGGAAGCACTACACCCAGAAGCCTCAGCTCTCAAGTTCTCACAAGATTGTACGACCTTCAATCCTTTACCACTTTGTCGATCACTTACAGTTATTTCCCTGGACAGGATACCAACAGATCGTTCATTCTTTGATCACGACCTATAATGACGAATTATCCCTATACCAATGCCAGTTCTGTATGCTTGTATGTATCCACGTCCACGTCAGTAGACCGTTAGATTTTGCTTGTAATTGTAAAACTTCACTTAGAACACCTTGTTACGTTCACCTCTCGGGCTCGTTGAACGGTAATAGGGCCAGGGTCTGCTGCCCTCAGAAGGAAGAAGTCCGCTCCTCTGAGCTTTAGCCCGTGCTTCTCTCAAAGGGTAAAACGTTCCAACTCTGCGCCGTATTCTGGTGCACTAGCAGGGATTTCGTAGACACCAACGGGTTCCTCGAATAGCAGAAACACCGGAACAAGGAAAGGGTCAGTGGGATCAATCAAGTGAACTTCATAACGCTGCTTACCACCACGACGTACGCCCAAACCAGGCCAGAGTCGGGAGGCCTGTAAGGTGCTGTGGCTGCCTTTGCCTTCAAGGAGGCTAAATCATGGGTTTCGTTTGTCGAACCCTGAGGTGCAGGCTTGATACCTGAAATCCAACCTCAAGTGGATGCCGAGGATGTGCAGGCACAACCTAATTGAACAAACGATCCCTACTACCAAATGCCTGAATTGGCAATACTGAGGACCCTTTCTGGATGGCGCATCCGGATCCATCATCGCAAGGTGTACAAAACCTCTTTCGCGAGATCGTCTCCCCCCCAGCGTTTGCGAAGGGGAGGTTCGTCGGGATGTCAGGTTCGTCGAGGGTGTCCTCCCTGTACAGGGTATTCCCACCGGCAACTTCGCATCCTGTGGGGATACGACGGAGAACATCTGGGATAATGTTTTCCCGTTTGAGAGTGACAACGATTGAGTCTAGCGTGGATGTCGTGGGGCGCATAAGACTTGAGTTGAAGAACTACCCAGAGTGAGCACCGGGCCGCAGCCGCCCGGCTCATAAGGTATCCTGATCCCATTCTCGTTTCTCACGATCCCCGAATCGACATCATCATGACCTCTGGAAAGAAAGCCGAAGCGAAAGCCGCTACTCTGAAGGGCCAAGAGGGTAATTAAGACTTCGGATAAACAGTTTCAACGGATCTGATTGCTTTGACTAGCCGAGGACGCGGTCTTACAATATCTAAAACGCGTAAGTAAGACCGGAAGATCGTCCTGACAAACGCTCGCTCAATGTCAACTCTTCAGATGAATCGTCCTTTTGGTGCTGTGGATGTTTCTTCAAACCTGAAAGGTGCCGTTCCGAAGACGGCAACTCAGAAGATCCTCTTGACCCTTGCTGAGAAAGGGGAAATAACACAAAAGACGTACGGTTCGTGCTCCCCCAGCCTATAGATATCCCACCGCATATATCTACCTCTTCCCAGGGAAATCCACGTTTTTCGTTTATAATCAGTCGAAGATCGAGAATTTACCCGCGGAGAAGCTCGTTACCCTTGAGGCACAGCTGAAGGATATCGAAGAAGAGAATAAGCTGCTCACAGCGGAAGTCAAGTCTCTCTCAGCAGGTGTCCGGTTCTGCGAACTCCTCTTTATTACCTGAAACATTTAACCTCACTCAGAACTGGGGAAAATTAAGTCTACCCCCACAGATTCAGAACTCGACGAACAGGTCGTGCAGACAGAAGAAAAGGTGCGCATATAACTATTCTCGGCCTTATCAACAGCCTCTTCACCCTAATGCGGGTCAAGATCGCCACGACACTCACGTACTTGGAACCGCTGAGGGCTGGCTCCTCCATCATTTCGGCATCCGAACTCGCTCAGCTTGATGAAGACTGGAAGAGGTGGAGACAAGAATGGGTCAAGAGGA
Organism: Thelephora ganbajun; assembly: GCA_014904855.1. Lineage (NCBI taxonomy): Eukaryota > Fungi > Basidiomycota > Agaricomycetes > Thelephorales > Thelephoraceae > Thelephora > Thelephora ganbajun. Next base: position 38,826 of record MU118029.1, read on the forward strand.
GGAAGGTCTTCAACATGTATCGTTTTATCCAGCCTGCTCCATGGTCAAATAGTGCTGATCCTCCCTAGGCTCAGGGATACCACTCTTGAAGCGACGGGTCCAAAGGAGGCGGCTGAACTCCTCGAGGACATCGGCGTCGAGCTGGACAGCCCAGAACACGCTCAACTTGAAAGGAGTTATCTCTGCAGTCGCGCTTCTAGGTCTCGTAGCTGATGAAGCGTTCATTATAATCTCTTGTTGCTTTGTCGTCCACTAGCTCGCCGCTACTACCAATTATGTGCTTCGATCTTGTCTGCGTTCCCATGAAATTAATTAAGCAAGTTCTATGGATAGAGATAGAAAGGATGTGAGTGGGAGTAGTGTGGTTTGTGCATGGCCGATTCCTATTTCCTCAAAACGTGTGGGCTGATATCGTCGTGCTTGATCAACGCCTTCCACAGCTGTCGCCAGGACAGTGGTGAACCCTGGAATTTAGCGTTAATCAGAGGTTACTGTATTGATAAGAATATGAATAATCACTTCGTCTCTTTGCATGACCACGAAGCTACCTTCAGCGTCGCCATAGACGAAATTCTCTACGGTCACCCATCCCTTGAACCTGACCTTACGCCGGTCCATGCCACCAATTCGCAACCTGAGTTGAACGTCGGATATGATGGTGCCTCGAGACACAGGATCTGAAGCTCTGCACTTGACGTTGAAACTCAGTAAGCTCTCGTGAATGAGCTTCATCATGATTCCGGCCCCCAACGAACAGTAGAACCTCGTCAGGCAAGGGGTGTACCTGGTTCCAGATTGAGTTTGGGACTAAGAGAGGGAAATTGTGAGGCGGGGGTGGTTCTCGATCAGTTGAGCCGTCATACTTACGAAAAGGAGCAGCGACTGCGTGAACTGAGAGTTATGAACGGCAGCAGATCCCATAATTTGGTCCCCATCCGCGTCTACCTTCCCCTCACTGTCGAAATGGTCAATTCCGCGCTCGAAGTAGGATGGTTAGGACTTACAAGCGTTGTGGGGTGGCGATCTCCAGGTCCCCCGCATTTCGTAATGATTGAGTGAGCCTCTGTGCTAAAGCAACAAGACCTTGATTCGCAACTTGACTCGCACTTCTCCGAGTCAGTCTCGAGACACCCAACCGGTTGTTAAAACTAACCGTGATACCCATGGATGCTGGAAAGCACCCGCTATCGTCAACCTCTCATCTGGGTTGATATCTAACATTTGCCTTATCAAACCTGACCCCGCTCAATACGACATAAGCGGTGGTAAAACCGAAGCGCCTCACTGAGCACAGTCGAGGAGAGTCTGTTCCAGGGATCCTTGTCGAAGATCTGACCATTCACGTAGGCACAGAACTCGAAGCTATTCTCAGACGGTTCGTCCCAAGGCGTGTCTAGATCGTATTCGCATGAGTGATCAACACAACGAATGGGATTACTCACTTCCAACAAGCATGGTGAAAAGGATGACGCCGATACCCCATACATCAATCGGTTCTGCCTTGTAAGGTGCACTCCCGGCGAGCTTGAAATCAACTGAGACATGGGTGTGGGGTACATGGAACGCACTTACTTCTGGAGCTATGTATGGCAAACTCCCACACCGTTCACTCAGCAGGCGCATCTTGCCACTCTCTTTGAGTTTATAAACGGAGCACAGGCCAAAATCGGATATCTTGAGAACACCCGCTGCGTCGAGCATAATGTTCTCTGGCTTGAGGTCGCGATGACAGACACCTTCTCTATGGATATAGTCCTGAGGGTGGAACCAGTTTAGTTGGGTGTGGGTCATCGCTGAAGGAGACCGAACCATTCCGGATAAGATCTGCGTGAAGTAGTAATGGGCAATCTCTTCGTCTATACCAACATCCGGAGCTGTTCCCGCTTATGAATTCCAAACCATGAAGCATGCGGAGGTGTAATACCAATTTTGTCAAAGAGGTCGCCACCAGCAGCAAGCTCTAGCAGCATGTAGATACCGGGGTGGTAACGAGACCTTCCATTCGCCTCAACAATAACAGCGTTTATGAACTCGAGGACATTAGGGTGCTTCAGAGCCGAGTGGACCTGCATCTCCTTCTCTATCATCTTGCGATCGTACGGCTTCGTTTCCAGTGTTAAGGTTACCACTTTGCATGCTGCCACCCGATGCTCTTCAAAGTGGACCGCGCGAAATACTCTAGAGCATCGAGGAGAATGATACAGGGGGTAGCAAGTCAGCGATCTCAAGTGTGCCATTTTCACCGCAAGGTAGCCCTCACGTCGAGAAACCTCCGCCACCAATTTGCTCGACAAGATCGTAGCCTTTGGATAAGTAGTAAGTTTAGAGCAAGGAAGCCCTTGAAACGGATCGTGCGTACCCGTGACCTTTGGATATTTCAGAGTTCTTGACATCCTGGGTACGAGGTGGCTGAGCCAGTCAAAAGAATTCAAGCCAAGACGCGTCGATCACGTGGAAGCTAATCATCCACCTTCGGCACCTTCCGCTATCCAACTGAAGCGATAAGTCGCCGTCGTGTAAGCCACGTATTCGCTGGATTGCCACGACGATATGCCTGGGCGCCCCTCAAAGAGACATCGTCGAGAATATGGTGAGAGACATTCTGTCGTCACTATTGGCGGAAAAACCTGACTTCTGCTTTTTGGCCACGACAAATTGCTCTCACTCATGAACACGGATTTACACCCCGACCGTCCTGATTCGATTTTTGGATACGTATGTCACATTTGTACGTCCCATTGAGCAGATCGAAGGTCCCGCTCGCGGTCGAGGGGAAGAGATCGCGATGAGCCACATTCCCCTGGAGAAGAAGGCTCGAAGTCTCATCACCGTCGCTCTGACTCCAAGGATCGCGATTCTTCACCAAGTGGTAGTGTATGTCTGTGATCTTTCGCATCGAACGGTGTTGTCTCAAAGTCCTTTCAGCGCCGCCACCACCGAGGAAGGAAACGCGATAGAAGTCAGACGCCGAGGGTAGGTCATGTGCCACTGCAGATGTGGCCCGTAGTCAATGTTCGTTGTTAGACACGCAAATCGACTCGGTCGCGCAGTCCACCAAAATCCCGGGACAGATCGTATCAAGATGACTCCGAAGAGAACAATCGATCACCACCGTCCCACCCGCACAAAAGGAAGCGGAGACACCCATCACGTTCACGTTCTCCCAGTTGGTCTTCAGACTCTTCAGCGTCATCTTCGCGGTCCAGGCGTAGATCGGGTAGCAGGCGGCTGAAAGATAAGCAAAGAAGACACGGAGAAAAACGGAGTAAGAACCGCAGTCGTAGCGAAAAGGATGTTCGAAGAAGCGTTCTGACTGGGAAGAAGGTCTGTTGTAATCTTGGTTCATTGCCTATCGCAACAGTGCCGGATTTAACTTGAGGAACCTTCCGTTTTGAGCAGATCAAGCTGAAAGTGCGTAAGAATGCCGCTGATCTCGTGAGGGATAGCAACAGGGAAGAATTGTTACAGTTTTTAAACTCTTCGTACGAGTGAACGTACCACCCTTTTGAATCCTTGTGTTTTTTCTTTCCTTCCTTTTTCCTTCCTGTACTCTGTGTCATGTTCGGACCGAGCCGTAATGGAGCATATCATGAGATCGAGCTTTTCTCTGCCAATTGAATACCGCACGATCACCGGCTCTTCGCCGTGACCGTTTTACCTCTGCGACCACCACCAGCGACTAGTGCCTCTTGGTTGTCGCCCTCGTCTTCCCCTGTACTCATCCACTTAGATCGAGTCGGGTCACATGGCGTCTACAACAACTACCGTGAATGCGCCGAAGAAGGCACCTTATCCGTTCTGGCTGGGAGGTATGTTCTACCATGTGCGCCGCGATTTTATATGCCCCTGACATGCCCTTCAGGTGTTGCTGCAACAATAGCGGCGTCCGTAACCCAGTAATCATCCCAGATCCCTCCATCTGCGCCGACGCAGTTGTTAATGACGTAATGTTGTTTGCAGCCCGCTCGATCTTACCAAAGTTAGACTTCAGACCTCTGGGGATAAGGGGATGGTAGAGTCCTTGAAGAAGACGGTACGAACGGCGGGTACGTGTCACCACCACTGTCCGTGGGCATCGGACTCAAGGTTTTATCCCCTTTTAGGTGTTCGAGGACTTTTTGATGGCATTTCCGGAACCTGGATGCGACAGATGAGCTACTCTGTCTGCAGGTTCTGGGCATACGACGAGAGCAAGACGCTGCTTGGTGCTGGTATACAAGATGCAATCCTTCTCCACTGTAGTTCGCACGTTAATCGGTTCTAAGGTCCTTCCGCTCCCCCTTGGAAGTTGGCACTGGCTGGGTGCATGGGTACGTAGTGCCATCGCGCTGATTTGCCCTCCGAAGACCCGAGTTTCATTCGCTTATCAGCCGGTGGAATCGCTGGGTTTGTTGGAAACCCTGGAGGTTCGTGTACTCGAATTCCTCATATTGTGTGCAACTTAACTCACGTTCTGATTCATGTAGAGATTCTTATGGTCTGTTTCCCGTGAGGTTTCTCTGACTCCCGTCGACTTACGCCGCATGCAGGTTCGCTTGCAAGCAGATATGGCCAAGCCAGTGGACAAGCGGCTGAACTACAAGAACTGCTTTGACGGTTTGTTCAGGGCAAGTCTCACGCCAGACACACCTGCGCTTGGTCTTAAAATGCCCATAGATGGTGCGGGAAGAGGGTTTTTCTTCTCTCGGTCGAGGAGTTGGTCCAAATGTAGTTCGTGCTATCTTGATGAACGCTAGCCAATTGGCGTCGTATGCATCACTCCTTTTACCTGCTGTCCCTTTCCTGCCTGACCCTTTTGACAGATATGACTTCTTCAAGCGCGAGCTGCTCAAGACGCCATATTTCGAAGATAATATGGCCTGTCATGTAGCCGCAAGCTTTGGCGCGGTTTGTGATTCTTCTTGTTGGCTATATGCGTAATGCTGACAAACGCCCATTCCAGGGAACCGTAGCCACAACAGTGTGTTCTCCGGCTGATGTGTTGAAGGCACGTCAACCCCTCGGATCCTGCTTGACAATTGCTGACGCTGACATCGCGCTTAGAGTCGAATCATGAATGCGTCTGGATCGGGTTCACGGGTGCGTATTTCTCCTGGGTTGTATCCATCGAACTCGTATCGAATGATCCCCGTTGCGTAGTCTACGCTGGAAGTGATCAGAAACTCATTGCGCAACGAAGGTCCGATGTTCGTCTTCAAAGGATGGGTACCAGCCTGGGTCAGGCTGCAGCCCACAACCATTCTGATCTTCGTCACATTCGAACAATTGAAGAATGTGGTCGACTGGACTAGGGAGCACCGGAACAAGAAAGCCTAAGCCGATCGGTTAGAAATTCGGCACCGGGGAAAGAAGGATTTTGTAGTGTACAGATCGTTGGTATTCTTGCTCGGATGTGCATCTCTCGTATCCACATTGTGCTGTGTGCTTTATACAACCTGAAACGATGATTTGATTTGGAGGTTTCCGCGGTTGGCTATTTTGTTCAGCCACCCACGGAAATAACACGATCATGGGCTAATAGGATCAAACTACCCCAGAAAAACCAATCCCCAGGTACCTTATAAGCACCGACCTACCTCCCATGGATGCTATCGGCCAAAATCACTCAAATCGGGAGCCTGACCCTACTGCTTTCTCCATGCCTGTCGCCGAGCGCAACAGTGAAACTAAGTCCACCACCGCGGCTATGAAGGAAAGAAGATTCAAGTTGGGAAGGCGAGTCACTCCATCATACCACCCATCTACGATGTAACTCACATCCCGTCGTGTGCAGAGCTTGCGATCGTTGCAGGCATGATGCTTTCGCTAGTATAATGATAGATATTCAGGTGATTCTGACTGAGCTTTCCATTCAGACGCAGGAGGATTCGCTGCGATGACGGTAATCCTTGTCAAGCATGCATCTCGTCTGGCTCGGCGTGTACCTTCGAGGAGAACGGAAAGAAGGGCCAGAAATCAAAGTATGTCTCACTTGTTGTGCCTCCAAACGGTGGTCTAACAATACTGCAGAAAAACGGCAGGGATCGAGGCTCGTATGAGACAGTTGGAGCAGCTGATCCAAGCCATACCGCCATCTGTTTTCGCAGCGAACGGATTGGTCAACCCCACGGCAACCTCTAACCCGCAACCGACGTCCACCCTTGGAACAACGTTTCCCGCATCTCCACAAACGTACCCCTCTTCAATTCCACCTCCACATTTGAACTCATATCCCCTGATCAATCCATCCCTACGATTCACCACTAACGGGAGTAGAAATGGTGAACATGGGGCTATCCCGACCTCTCCGAATCAGTTACTTCGAAGTAGTCCTCCCGAGGGTGTCACCCCTACCGCACCCGGCTGTACGGATCCTACCGAGAAGCATGTGGGGTCGACTCGTAGGATGCCTTTATCACCATCGTATATGTATCTCGACGATGCCGGTTATCCCCGTTGGCAGGGTGAAACTTCGGGTCTCCCCTTCCTGGATTCGTTGGTGGAAAGGCATTCAACCGGGACTGGTTAGCAAACCCAAGAGAAGAAATACTACACAGTTCTGAGCGTAATTATTTGTAGATGATTGGTTCCCAGACCGCTCGCCTCGCAAAACTGATGTGAATCCAGAGGCTGTCTGGCGCTACGTCACTTCAGTTATACCACCGGATCTAATCGACAAGTACGCGTATTCCATTCTTTCGACGTACGACCCCTGACGTCAGGACCAGTTTAGTACAGTGCTACCTATCCACCTCGTACTACATTATGCCTTTTCTTCATATCCCCTCCTTCATGTCGGTGAGTCCCATGATCTCCAGCTTTTCGCCCTGACTGACCAATTTTCTTAGGACTATGGGAATCCATCAAGGTGGGGAGAACCGGGTTTTGCGGCGCTTATAGTGGCCATATGCTGCCTAGCGTCCCGACACATTGACGACACTCGCGCCCGTGCGGATCCGGAAGACGGGGGTTCTGCCGGAACACACTGGTTTGAACTATTCGGGCGGTTACGGACGACCCCTTCAGCCGACCGCCCAACTGTCCACACTGTCCAAGCAGTGCTTGTCGCGGGAGTGTATGCCATTGGTGCGGGAAGGCTGTCGAGGGCATTTGCCCTCCTTGCAGAGTCAGTCACCCTTGCCATCGACCTTGGGCTACACAGAGATTCCGAAGCATTCGACTGTTTCGACCCGATCGAAGATGAAGTGAGAAGGCGGACCTTCTTCTGCGTCTATCTCTGGGATAAGCAGGCAAGTGCCCACTTCGGAAGACCACCTATGATTAGGATGCGGGACTGTGACGTCGGGGAGCCGGTCGCGGTGGACGATGAGTTCATAACACACGAAGGCATCGGGGAGCAGCCCGCTGGAACGCCGAGTAGGATCGAGGTGTTCATGGCCGTCGTCAAAGTATTCGTGGTCCTCGAGTCCGTTCTCAATCGCATGGCACTTGACCCGGTTGGCCGAGCTTCTCCCCTGTTCGTTCGTGCAGCAAACATGGCTTCGGGTGGTTCACACTCCCAGGAACTGGTGGAGGAAGAGTCTCTCTTGAACGATATTTGCCAGAGCATCTCCTCCCACTGGATGTACAGTCTGGAGACGATGTCAAGCGGGGATGTTACCAGGGTGACACAAGCAGAGAGGTTTCATTGCGTCGAGCAATTTGTTCGAATGCTCATCCACAGACACCGGTTCCAAGAATTCCTTGCAGAGAGATGGTATAACGGCTCGGAGGAGCAGTCGGAAGCGGAGATGAAGGCAATTATCGACGCCCACACATGCACGCTCCAAATAGTAACAGCCCACATTCACATCGCCACAAAAGGATTGATGACATACTGTGAGCACCTCTCTCGTCTACCGTAAACACTTGCTAACTTTCTAAGTAGACGGCATCCATGTTATCCACCAACTGACCCAAGCGGGAAGAACTATCATTGCTGTCTTGCTGAACTGCACTTCGCCTCCCTTACAACATCTAATCCCAACGTCTATGAACGCTCTGCGTTCTTGTGTCGCGCTTTTGAGGCAGTTCAGCGGGCGCTACCTCTGCGGATTGCGTTCGTGTGATATCATGGAAGAGTTTTGCCGAGGTATGGGGACCAAATCCAACCCTCATTCATTGCCGCTCATAAAAAATTCGCAGTTGCTGGCGTCCCGCTTGATGTGCATCACAGATCTGGGCCACAAGACAGAAAGATGCCACGATTGCCTTGGCTACGACCGGTGCGGAGGAAAACCCCTTCTGTAACAAGGTCGCAGAGCGTCTCTGGTGGTGACTATTACTCCGACCATTCCCACCCATCCCCTGATTCTGGCTCTGATACTGCGCCCTCGGAAATATTCCGCGGATTAGTCTCAGAGCAACCACCCGTACTCAACATCTCCCCAGACATGTCCAATACCCACCTCCAACAGTCATCTCCTTCTCTACTAGATACTCCCTCGTCGCAAGACAACGTGTATCACTCAATTTTCACCGAGCTGGGATTCTCGGATTTTGGGGTTTCAGACACAGTGGTTCCACCTTCAGACATGTCGAACACGCAATTCGATCCTGACTTCTCGCTCCTGCTTGGAAACGGAAGTTCCCCCCAATTCAGTGGGGGTATGATGGCTTGAACGTCTACACCCGCTTTTGCCTTGTTTTAGTTGTTATCTCGATTTATGCTATGTTCTACGGAGGTCCAGGATGATCCCTGTATCTTTATGAATCACTTATGCTATACATCGGCTATTATTTTCCATGATCCGATTCATGTTCATTCCTCCATACTCCTGTGTCCATGTCTGTCGCAACTGTCATGAACCTAGAAATTTTTCATTTCATTTTGGGACTGGACAAGGGGTATGAATAACGCTTACTGTGAGATATGGATGGCCGTCAAGGTTCTCATTGCGTCGAGGTCTGTAGAGAACTGCTCTAGCAGAGACTTGGTCTGCGCGATCGTTTGGTTGAACTCAGTCAATGACCGAGCAAGTTGCGCGGAGTGGCGGTCTTTGGCTTGTGATGCCATGGCCCTGGTGGTGGATGATCGGCAACGCTGAGTCCGTGGGAACCTCAGATCGCGGGTTCACATTCAACGTGTAACGGAATGATGCGGCTTAGCTCGAGGTTCTACATGGCCCCAATCTCCCTGGCCATGGACATAAATTGAAACATCCGGATTGAACGCTTTCCTTTGCCGTGTCCTACATCTGCCATCTCTTTTGGATGACGCGTCCCGTCTGCAATGCTCGAAGCGGCAGGGACCATTGGACTTGAGGTGAAACCTGATCTCAAAGGGCCATGTAGGCAGACCGTGTCGCTATCCGCATTCAGATTCTTGAAATCATTGCTGGGCTGCCGTTTTCATTCCGCTTGATTTGGGTGGCTGTGATCACAGCAATGTTCTTGACCATGGTGGACTCTGCGGAAGCTTATAAAATCCACCTGTGTGTCGGGATGTCCCTACTCGCCAACTTTCGACACGAATAACTTCCTTCACACACCCATTCTTGGTTCGAACGACATGTTGTCTCAGCCAGTTACCAATTTCTACATTCCATATGAAGCGGCGGCGCCGTCGTCCTTATTTACCTTGGACGTTTTCCCTGGTGGAAGGGTACGCTCAGACGAATCCTTTCCGAACGATTTACTAACGTATGATACAGGATGAAAACCCTAATTTTACCCACAGTCGCCACAGTCGTAAACGTAGCCACGACATAGAGAACACCCATCGCAATCACGACACTTGTACTACTAGCGTTAGGGAGGGCCGTAGAAGAACTGTCGACTACGGACTAGCTCGACTTTCTCTAACATCAGGGAGTGATGCCACACAACAAGCGGCTCGAATCCTCCCACAACGGATCATAACTCCGAGATCTACCGCCCGAGTTCAATCCATTTGGTTCCAGTCTGGAAGTGAACACCCAGACTTCGGAGTGTCACTCGCAGATGTAGTGAATCACGGAGCTGAGGGCCTCATGATTGCGCCTGAGGAGCGAGTCTTTCAAAGGTTCGGCCTCTACGGGGAAATACAGTTCTCCATCCTTGTAAGGGTAGTCTACAGATTCCCATTCATTCGCTTACCCGCACTTATAGTGGCCTGGTTATGGACACATATCTTGGATTGCTTCTATCCCCGTCATTACCCGTGAGGGAAGTGACCATCAGTGCGGACCCATGACCCGAAGAGTGCTTGCCTTGGCAGTAGCTGAACATTTTCGAGCGTTCATGACCGTAAGCCTTCCTCGTACGAACTTCGTCGGGTATCTGACAATACTTCGGTTAGAATCACTCTTACTTGCGCTTCCCCCACCCCGATCCCAGCTGGAAGATTATGAACGACCGAGAGAATGGTATCAGCTTCGAGAACCTCCGCTTAACGCGCCTCTTCAGTTACAAGGATAAAACTGGTAAGCTAAGCTCTTGGCAAGCGGAAATACTTGTTGTTGGTGATTCCCCCACGTACATACGCTAATGTAGCCTGTAAACACCCTGTATTTTTGAGCATTTAATAGCCAACACTTATTCATGCAGCGTGAGTCTGAGCCGCGCTCGGTGCCTGTTGTAGCAACCAGCACGTGCTCTTGTATCCGCGTATACCTCTTCGGTTGAATCTCAAAGGATCTAACGGAGACCAACCTGGTCCAGCATTCCCTGATTTCGCATTGGAATCACCTTCAAGCACCATCACTCGGTGCTCTGGACACGAAATCTAACGCTGGTCTCACCTCCCGACGCCGATCTAAGTCAGCGGCTCGGTTGGAAACCCAACTCGTTCGGGACATTCTACCATGTCCGCACTGCGACCGTCCCAGAACATAGATGCCACGAGCGACCTCATGGCCCAACTAGAATCCAGCGAGAAGACGTGGGTCTGGGTACCCGATGATATAGAGGGATACCTCTCAGGATGGGTTAGAAGTGACAAGGATGATATGGTCGAGGTTGTGCTCGATGGTGGACGTGGTGTATGCTGCTGTTTTACTTAATTTCCACCGGTCTTGACCTTGGACCTCAGATCCGTCGACTGCCAGGATACAGTTTGTCTAAGAAGAATCCACCGAAGTTCGACAGAGTGGATGATATTGCCGACCTTTCGTTTCTCAACGAAGCCAGCGTGGTTCACAATCTCCGCCTACGGTATGGCTCTGGGGCAATCTACGTGAGCTCAAGAAGCATTGTTCCTGTGGTCCTCTACTTATGGAGAACCAGACCTACTCTGGACTATTCTTAGTTGCGATTAATCCATACCAGGCCCTTCCACTCTACTCGGATGCAATAATATACCAATACCGCGGAAAGCGGAAGGACGAAAATCCGCCACACATCTTTGCTATTGCGGAGAGGGCTTGGGTGAACATGGGCGACGAACGCGAAAACCAAAGTATCCTTATTACGTTTGTAGACCCACGATTCTCAAGTGGCACTTCGGCTGACATCTGTATAGTGGTGAATCCGGCGCCGGTAAAACCGAGAGCACGAAGAAAGTTATTTCATACCTCGCTGCAATCGCAACAGACACACATACTCCCTCAATGACACCAGGTCACTCTCAGTCCCCATCTTTATCATCTCCCTCGTTCGGTGTTATGCCGACCATCGGGTTGCCTCGCGCTGCTTCCATGAAGAGGCATAGCAAGCATACATCAATAAGCGCTTCTTCTTCGGCATCTCACCTCTCTTCGAAGGGTCGACTTGGTCTTTTGGAGCGCCAAATTCTTCAGGCCAACCCAATTCTAGAATCTTTTGGCAATGCCCAAACGCAGAGAAACAACAACTCCAGTCGATTCGGAAAGTTCATCCGGATCAGCTTTTCGCCTGATGGAAGCATTGCCGGTGCGAATATTGACTGGTATCTGCTTGAGAAGAGTAGAGTTGTGGTGAGGAGCGAAGCTGAGCGCAATTTCCATGTATTCTACCAGCTGATGGAGGCTGGTGGAGCGCTGAAAGGTGTGTCCCATTAACAGTGCTTCCTGCTTTTGTTGACATAAACCCAGATACTCTACTGCTGGACGGGGGTGTGGAAAACTACGAGTACCTCAACAAGAGTCGGCGGGAAGTCGATGGGATCGACGATCGCGAGGAATGGGCGGCGCTGAAGTCTGCGCTGGATACCGTTGGGTTCTCAGCTGCCGAGCAGTTTGATCTCTTCCGCATCGTCGGAGCGATTCTTCATATTGGCAATATTATTGTCTCTTCCACCCGCGGAGACGATGCATTCCTGGCCGATCCATCACAGGCGGAACGCGTTTGCCATCTCCTTGGAATACCTCTTTCAGAGTTTACGAAGGCGGTCTTACGACCCAGGGTTCTCGCTGGGCGAGAGTGGGTTACTCAGGCGAGAACACGACAACAGGCCATTGACGAGTTATCTGCCCTTTGCAAGACTCTATACGAGAAATCTTTCGGGGCTTTGGTCGAGAGGATCAACAGGGCATTGGACCGCCCCTCATCCAAGTCTACCTTCATCGGAGTTTTAGATATTGCTGGTTTCGAGATATTCGATAAGAACGGGTACGAACAGCTACTCATCAACTACACCAATGAGAAGCTCCAGCAGTTCTTCAATCACCACATGTTCGTCTTGGAACAGGAAGAGTACGCGAGGGAAGGCATCCACTGGGACTACGTCAACTTCGGATTGGATTTGCAACCGACCATCGATCTCATCGAAGCCAGCGGGAACGCCATTGGTATCCTCAGCTGCCTAGATGAGGAGTGTATTATGCCGAAGGCTACGGACGCTACCTTCACGAACAAACTACATAGCTTGTGGACTTCCAGCATTCCCGAGGGCGAAGAGGGACATCTTGGACGCACGAAATACGCACCTACACGGTTCGAACAAGGCTTCATCGTGCACCACTACGCAGGGCGGGTTGAATATCGAACAGACGGGTGGTTGGAGAAGAACAAGGATCCTCTCAACGACAATCTCACACGTGTACTGGCAAGCTCGTCGGAGCGCTACGTCGCTTCACTCTTTTCCGAGTACACGGAGGCTCCGACGTCTCTTGTAGGCACTCTCGCCGGAAGGCAACGCGTTATCAAGAAGGGAGCGTTTAGGACCGTTGCTCAACGCCACCGCGAACAACTCTCCAGTCTCATGGGACAGCTCGTTGCCACCCAGCCCCATTTCGTGCGTTGTATCGTACCGAATCCCAATAAGAAGCCAGGACGAATCGACGTCCCCCTAGTTCTCGATCAGCTTCGATGTAACGGTGTTCTCGAGGGTATCCGTATCGCCCGTCTTGGATTCCCCAATCGTCTGCCATTCGTGGAGTTCCGCCAACGATACGAGATTCTAACGCCTGGCATTCTCCCACCTGGATACATGGACGGTCGAATGGCTTGCCTCCGGATGGTAGGCGCTCTCGGCTTGGATCAACAGAGTTACCGAATCGGAACATCGAAGATTTTTTTCAAAGCCGGAGTTTTGGCCGAACAGGAGGAGAAACGAGACGCCTTACTTTTCAATATATTCTCTCGTTTCCAATCCGCTGCCCGCATGTGGACTGCGAGACGACAGATGAGGAAGGTTCTTAACCGAGCGATCGCCATCCGAACGATCCAAAGGAACGCGAGAGTCTATGGTGATCTCCGAGATTGGCCATGGTGGCAACTCTACACCAAGGTAGATATTTCTTTTTCGAAAACGTCCATCTGTTGACGTTTTGATAGGTCCGCCCTCTGTTAGCTGCCACTAGGAACGACGATGAATTGCGGAGAAAGGAACTCGAATTAGCCCTTGCGAAAGAGAGGGCGGAGAAGGACCAGCAAGCTCGTGAAGAGTTGGAGAAGGTGAAGATGGGACTGCAGAACGAGAAGAGGAAGGTGGAGGAGGACCTCGCCGCAGAGAGGGCCCTGAACTTGGATAAGGACGCTCAATTGGAGAGAAGCAAGAAGAGGGAGAGCGAGTTGGAGGAGGATGTACTGGCACTGCAAGCGGACCTCGATACTCTGGATTCTCAACTCGATCGTGCCTTGCAACTCCAGAAACAGAGCGAAGAACAACATGAAGCTCTCAAGCAAGCCTTCGATCAGGCTGCGGAACATCTCGTACGTTTGGAGCGCGAGCAGCAGGAGTGGCAGGGTCGAGAGGCAGAACTCAACGAAGAGCTCGCTAAAGCCCAGACACTTATCTCTAGTCTGGAACACGACCGAGTCGAACTGGAGAAACTCAGCGAGGATCTCACGGATCTGGCCCGTCAGAGAGAAGATGACCTTGCGCGGCTCAAGGACCGGTCAGAAGGTGCTGTGAAGGAGCTCGAAGGGAAGCTTGCCTCCGAATCCCAAAGCAGGTTGGTCTACACTCCAACTCTCTGTTGAGTATAGCATTGACTCACAAAATCTCTAGGGATCTCCATAAGGGTAAGGCGGACGGACTCGAGGGGGACCTTCGTCGTGCTCGAGAGCAGCTCGCAGAACTCGTTCGCACTGCCACGGATTATTCAAAGATCATCAAGGAGAAGGAAGCTGAGGTCGATCGTGTGCGCAACGAACTCGAGACCACCAAACGCGAACGCGCTCGCCTACAGAAACACGTCACGGAGCTCGAGGCTGACCTTGAAACTCTCTCCCTCGAGATTGACGAGTCGAAACAGGTCAAGGAACGTGACCTCGTGGCACAATCGAAGCTCCAGAAAGAGTTGGATCAACTCCGTGCCCTCCTCGAGGCTAAAGCGAGTGAAGAGACCAAAAGATCTGAGGTAGAAAGACGTAAGGAGGCCGAGTTAGTTAGCCTACGCTCCGAGGTTTCTAAGCTCCAACGCGACATCGCCGATGCCCGCACCTCCGCGTCGGAAGCACAGAACAAACTCAAGGTGGACCTTGACACGATCAACCGCGAGCACAAGTCCTTGCAGCAGACATATAACTCACTACTGGAACGGGAACGGGCGGCGTCGTCAAAACTCAAGGAGGTCACGACGAATCTCTCCGCAGCAGAGAAGATCAAACGATCCCTTGAATCCGATCTTCAGTCCGTTCGCTCACGCCAGAATGACACAGACTCGCAACTCGCAGAAGTTCAGAGAGCTAAGGAGGTCAGCAATTTCACCTTGGATGCACACCCATCAACTGAGTATTCCCCAGGTCCTGGAGCGTCAAATCGCAACCTCTCAGGCGAAACT
The DNA here is from genome assembly GCA_014904855.1 of Thelephora ganbajun. Taxonomy (NCBI): domain Eukaryota; kingdom Fungi; phylum Basidiomycota; class Agaricomycetes; order Thelephorales; family Thelephoraceae; genus Thelephora; species Thelephora ganbajun. The sequence continues at coordinate 53,930 of MU118029.1, forward strand.
CGCAGACTACGAGGATACGTTCATACAACTCGAGAGAGACAAAGCCGCTTCAGAGCGTCATCTGGAGTCTGTTCGCGAACAGCTCAAAGCCGAGACCACGAAACGTACCGAGTCAGAGAGGCTCAGCACAACGAGGAAGCAGGAGATCGTAACGTTGAAAGATCGCAACATCAAGCTTGACCGGGACCTCAACAAGGCTCTTACGGACATCAAGAACCTGGAGTGGCAGAACAAACAGTTGGAATCCAAGCAGGACAAGACCATCGTGGAGCACGTACATGTTTTGGAAGAAGCCAAACGTGTCACCGACCGACAGCTCGCCGACGCTCAGCTTGAGTTGCAGAAGAACGCAGCTTACACCACCTCTCTCGAGAAGACTAAGGCAAGACTGGCCCGCGAGATCGAAGACTACGCCAGGCAGACTGAGCAGGAGGGAGTTGAAATTAGCAAGAAGGAGAAAGCGATTCGAATGCAAGAGCAGAAGGTTACCCAGGCGCTCGCAGAGGCAGAGAAGGAGCGTAAAAGCAGGGAGGCTGGCGAGATGCGTGTAAAGCGATTGCAGGCGGACCTTCAGAATTCGCAGAGACAAATCGCCGACGTCACCCAACAGATGATGGCCATTCAGCGTTCAAAGGACAACCTGGAGACGGAACTCGCCCGACTGGCTGATTCCACAGAGAGCACGTCGATGGCAAAGATTCAACGACAGTATGAAGCCAAGATTTCCCAACTTGAATCGCAGCTCGAGGATGCGGAGTGGTCCAAAACCACGGCGACGAGGATCAAGGAACAAATCGACAGACAACATGCCGAAATTCGTCGCCTGATCATGACGAATGGGCCCAAGGATGAGTCATTCCGTACTCGGCTACTCAAGGAGCTGCAGCTCGCAGACGAAGAGATGGAACGAGAGTTCACCACTCGTGGCCAGATCCGAGACACGGGTGTACGGTCTCTAGCGAATGTCACACCCCAGAAGCGCACCCCTCAGACGAATGGCTCCTCTCGCAACCGCAGGGATTCTCAGCCTGAACCGTCCAAAACCTCAGACAAGCAGGCGACTATTCTACGACAGCAATTGCAAGTTCTTGAACTACGCATGAGTGCTTCGGATCGGGTTCGGGAACATCTGGAGAACTCACTCAACGAACTCAACGCGGAACTCGATAAAAGTGACGGATCTATCCATTCGTTGGAACAGTACAAGGTCAAAATGGCCCGCGAGAACAAGAGGCTCCTGGAATTACTGGAAGACGAAAGAGAGGCTCGTAGGGCCGCGGAGGCTGCTCAGATCGGTGGGGACAAGGAGTTATGGAACAAATTCCAGAGTACGATCGCCGGGGAACGAGAGAGCTATGCCCGCTTGGAGGAATCCAGGAAAGCCTTGGTCAGCAATCTCAGATACCCGGCGTACGTGTGAGGCTAACCTTTCATTAGGTCGTACAGCAACGTGCTGCACAATTGGAACTGGAAGATCAACGTCGCCAGGTCCAGGAACTCTCGAAAGCCAAGAAGCAACTGGAAAACGAGGTTTCAGAACTCCGTGACCGTCTCGAACTCGAGGTCATCGCAAAGAACGAGGAAGCGAGTGAGTCACTATCCTATAACACACCCATGCGGAGTTGAAATTTTGGATCACTTCTCAAGGCTTCAAACGTCAGCTGCAAGCCAGGCTACAGGACCTGGAAGTCTCTTCTACTACTTCTACTACTGTTCATTCCGGTGGGTAGGGGGGTTGGCTTTAATAACTAAATCTAACCACCTTGATAGAACTCCAAGAGGCCGTCAATGGCTACAAAGCGAAAGCAGAATCGTACCTCGCAAAGCTGGAGGAGGCAGAAATTGCAAGAGTCAAATCCGCCCGTGCAGAATCGCTTGGTTCGCTCAAACCCCACAAGGATCTTAGAGGATTACTGACTTAGTTGAACAGCTCGGCGTGCTCTTACAGACGCACAGAAGGCACAAGATGAGATTGTCTTGGAAGCTAGGGGGCTCGAGGAACGCTTGAAGGCATCAGGAGAACGTGTTCGGGAACTTGAAGCTCGCCTGGAGGAAGAGGGCAGCGAGTCCGCCAACGCCGAGATCCTTCGTCAGCGCTTGGCTGAGAGCATGGAAGACGAGCGCAAGCAACATGCTCAGGACCTTGCGGACCGAGACTTCGCCGCCGATCAGACCCGTAAGAAGTATCAAGCCGAATTAGCTCAGCTCAGCGAAGGTACGTCCAACAAGCCAATTGCCAGTTTCATCCTGATCCCCGGCCATAGAGTTGCAATCTCAGCGGGAAAGTATGAGCCGTCTCCGAGAAGAGAAGCGCAAACTCTCTTCTCAGGTTGACGAACTCCAGCTCCGTTACGATGACGAGGTCTTCAACGGCGGTGCTTGGAAGAAGGAGAAGGAGCGTCTGGAAACCAAGATTACAGACTTGAACAAAGCCTACGAATCAGCCACTGGCGCGCAGGCCGAACAACAAGCCCAAATCGTCGCTCTGCATTCACAAGTCCGAGAACTCCGAAGTGTTCTCAACGATGCAGAAGCAGATAGGACCCTTCTCCAGAAAGCTCGACGCGCATTACAGGCGGAATTGGACACTATCAAACACGATGGCGTTGACTCTGGCACATCTGGAACCGAGTTGCAGAAGGTTATACTACAGAAGCAAGACCTCGAGAGGAGTCTGGAAGAACAGCGCGATCGTGTCAAGATGGCGTCTGACAGGATGAAGAAGGCAGAGGCATTTGCATCCGAGTGTCAAATGGAACTCGGAAAGATCCGCGTTGAGAACTCAGAGCTCGATAAGCTCAATGTGCGTACTCGGTTCACCTGATTGAAATATGCTGAACGGGTTCTTCCACAGGCGAGCCTTGACAAACAGATCAAGGAGCTCAATCTCCGAATCGTGGATCTTGAGACCAAGACCTTATCTCTCAATTCTTCCAGACCATCGAACGTGAACAAGCGGCTAGAATCACGTATCGAAGAACTACAAAACCAACTGAGTCAAAGCACTAAGGACAGCTCAAGGCTTAAGACGGCGGACAAAGGCACTCGGGAGGCAATGATACAACTCCAAGAGAGCGATAGGCAGCGATCGAGGTTGGAAGAAGAAGTGAAGTCATATGGGACCCGTATCGCAACGATGCGGCAAACGATGGATGAGATGGTAGGTGATGCTTTGAAGGTTAGATTTTCCGCCCGACTCATTTGACTTTGCCGCGCAGCAAACGAGCGAGAGCAACCTCCAACTGGCCAAGCGCCGGGTAGAACGCGAAGCGGCTGACTATAAACAGAAAGCTCTGAGGTACGAACAACTATATCCCTATCGGCGAGGGTTCCTTCCTGACTTCAATCCCCCTTTCCATTTCTTTGTTATCTCATAGTCTTCAGAGAGAAGTCGAACGTCTACGGAACCGATTAGAACGTCCTTCTTCTGTAACCAGCTCTCCCCGAAAACAGACCTTCAACAATTGAGCCATTGGCCGACTTGAGGGGCAATGAGCCTACCGGACCTTGTTCCCCCTCTTCCCGATCTCGGTGTTGTTGTTTTGGTTGTTTCCGTTTTCTCGCTGATGACGCCCATTCACGGACCCCTTACTTTCCACGTAAGATTATTGTGTCAGCTCCACGTATGTTTCATTATCCGTCCCCATCCTTCGCCAGGTTCGTGGGTGTCCGGGGTACTCCTCGATTTGCGGGCCCATACACACCCTCGTCGACCTCCTTCCTAACTCATACGATTCATTTGTTGCCATGTTTTCTTCGCCCGTACGTCGACATTACAACGACAACGGCCCGGTGCAAGTTGCCGTTCCCGACCCTCTCACGCCCCCTCCCCTCCCCTTTTCCTCGTGTCCAACCCTCCCTTCCCGACGTTCTCATACTTTCTTGATTTGTGTGTTACGACCCGTCACGACCCTCCTTGCCCTTGCGTTTCGCCTCAGGATATCCCCTTTTTTTTCTTGCTCATCACAATTTTTTTCCGATCTGCTATCTCCCCCTCTGGCTGTATTGTTAACGCACTGAAAAAATGTCTTTTAGCGCGCGCCGTACATATATATACAAATACATACTTTGCATTTACGGCAACTCCGGGTGACCGAGCCGTAAAATAAGGGTGTACGTGTAAAAGGACGGGTTCGGCGCGGTGGAAAACTTTTGACAGATGACTTTAGCGTCGATGGAGGCCCTTATCAATTAATTATACGCCGGGAGAACGGAGACGGCTATACGTCCGGGTCGGACGTACACACTCGCCGGACATATATCTAGCCCCGGCCCTAGGACATATCGCATATCTCTCCGTCGTATTTTCTTTACGATGGGCGCGGCAGCTACGGGCGTAACGGATCCGGAACCTCCGCCACCTCACGTTCGGACTTACCGTGTTATCTAAAAAGAAGGGAGAAAAAAAACACCACTATTGGGAGTGGCGGGCAACGTACTGTTTTTTTTCTTTGCCGGACCATCAGAAACGGGTCAAAACATGGCGGCCCGCCGGGGAAATCGGGACGGGGCGTCGCGCGCGATACGGTTGCGTGAGGTGAAGGTTGTAAGTACTGGCAGTACCCGTCACGCATTTCCGACTCCCGATTTCCTTTCTTTCTTTCTAACGTACTCCTGACGTGGAAGAAACACGGCAGGCGAGAATCGGTGGGAAGATTCGGCAGCAATCGTCAGCTTAGCTCAGGGATTTTGAGGGATATTAACAAGAAACCATTGTCAATCCCCCATATCTGGCTCGAAATGAGACCTTCCTCAACGTACTCAAGGACCAAGTTGGGTGAGAAGCATAACGAAGAGTCAGGCCAGGAGAGCAGAACGTGTCTGTGGATTACGACAACGAAGGGCACTATACACATATTAAAGGCAACAGGAGATGGTGTGAATACGTATATCAAGGAGTCCTTGGGGGATGAGAAAATGAATGTAACAACCCAGGGTTGTGGGAACATGGAAACAAGCAACGAGGCCGAACGCCACTGGCGGGATGGTCTCGTGGTTTGAATAATTACAACGAATCAAGATATCCTGCATGTCAAGAAAGTTACGGGGGGAAGGGGGGGACATGTGTGTGTTGCCGAGCAGTCCGGGTCTAAAGCGGAAAGGGGATGTGTGGTACGTATGTATAACGACTGCGGAGATGGATGAAGTGTTCAGTTTTCTCCCCGATTAGGTTGCATAGATAGAAGCGGAGTACAAACGACAAGATAGTCCGTGGAATGTGAGAGTGCGGCCCAAAGTTGACAGATGCTCAAAGGAGTGTGGGGGTCTTAGCATCCCCCGAGTTGCCACATCTTAACATAGTCACTAGCGAAAATCGCGTCAGAACAAATCGCGGATCGTCGATCTCGTGACCTGCTCAACCACCCGGTTCGCAGCTCTGTGACAGGTGGCGGTGCAGCAGAACTTTGGCCCCGGGGAAAAACTTACATGCGGAATGCTCGCTGGTCAGCATCACTGGGCCACGTGCTCGCCCAGGCACTCTGTGCCATCGCAAAGTCGAACCTCGCAGCTGTAGCACGAAGTCAGAAAATCATCCAATCGAGGTAAGAGTGAGTGTAGGCTTACTGTTTGAACTGTCGTACCACGATTTATTGCCAACTCCATCCGGAAACCACCCGCTAGTGCCACCAGCGGACAAGTTGATGATCAGGTAGAATGCTGTACCACAAATCGATAGCGGGGTGGCAAAGTCAGTGATATACGGGTATGAAAACCCAGCCGGGTAGGAGGCTACTCACGTTGATCGAACGGGGCAGAAGGAGTGGTGTAGATCTGATCGACCACGACTTCTGAACTCCCATTCTGCGCGGTCTTTGGGAATTTTCCGCGATCCCTGGATGTTGCAACAAAAATAGCGAGCATACAAAGAAACCGTGAATTCCGAGTTCAGAAGGAAAATTTCTGTGATGGGTTCCCTTGCCGCGATGGGAATGGTCGCGAACGGGAGCCCAATACAGAAAGCGAAAGGAGAGAATCGAACACCCAAATTAGACAAGGGCTCACCAGAAACTCTTCTTCTTTCCAGTAACTTTGAGATCAATCATCGCATTGATCTTGTTGTCGACTGAAATGCGCATCCACTTGTCGGTCCACTCGAGTGTGTAGATGTGGAAAGCCTGATCGAATCCGACGCGTTTCCTGCTCTGCCAACCATAGATCTTTGCCACGAGTGTGCTTAGGGGACCATAATTGAGCGAAGAGCGAACATAGTTCACGCCCTGTCCCCTGTACTCGATACCATTCCCCCGGGCTTCAATGATCTGGTAACGTGCAAGGAAAAACAGATGATCAGCACAAATGAATGGACAGAGGGGTAGAGATGGAAACACATCGCATCACCCATATCATCAAGAAGTGGAGTGATGGTCGTACGGGGCAGTGGAGTGGGAGAAAAGGAGACTCACATCGATTTCGCCACTGGCGGGCCAAGCTCCGTATACACTATTCACCGGGAGCATCCAAACCGCTGGCCACAACCAATCGCTGGGAAGAGCATCAGAGACGATGTACTGTGCGTGTCAAATTGCAATACAGGGATAAGGGTACGCACCCTCTCGGAAGCTTTGCCTTGACTTCTACCTTACCGTAGCGGATGCTGTATGAGTTCTTCGTACTGATCCGTGCACTCTGTACAGGGGGGATGACAATCTTTTGGCTAGAATCCGAATCAACGGAACAGGCGGATGACGTTGAATTTGTACAACCCTAAAGGTGATGTGATGTGAGATTAGGTAACGAGGGAGGAATAGCGGGAGCAATAGGGGTATCACACGTACGTCGAGCTTGTAGCTACCACCGTTGAAAATTGCGTCGTTTCCGATCTCGTCAGAAGTGAGGGTAGGGTGGATATACAATTGACCGCTCCGGACGAACAGGTTCTTATCGAATGTAGTGGTCATTTCAAATTCGTTGTTGCTGATCGAGGAGATTAAGCGAGCGGGACAATGGCGACAAAGGGAGATAAACTTACCCGAAGCCGTTGAGCTGGATATCGGGAGTCCAGTCATTCAGGTTGAGAGAGTCGAAGTTCTCGGTAAAGACGGGACAGAGTTGATTGTTGAGGAGATGAATCGATTTGTAGTCAAGGTAGACTTTCAAGGCGCCAACAGCGAGACCAATGAACCACATGAGGGCAGTGAGCCACCAAGAGAGTCGAGAACGGTCGCCCTTTTGACCTGTGAGCCAAGGCTTGTCTTGATCGGTAAGTTTCTCGAGCAACATGGTCGAGGGCATAGGGGGCTTGGACCTTTTGACGCCGCCGAGCTGTGGCGTGGAGGTATTGGGAGTACCACTGGCACCATAGAGGAGTTGCACCGGAGGTGACCAGATGGTCGACGAAGGACGAGAGGCGGGAGAAAGGAACGGAGACCTGAAAGTGGGGACAGAGTTTGTCCTAGGCAGATGGATCTGGGAATCCTGGGCAAAGTTTCCTGCAACGCTGTTCCTGTAGACGTGAGAAGAACTGGATGCGGGGGAAGGAGGAGTTCCTGGAGGGCCACCCATGAAAGGAGCGTATGGAGAGGGCAAGACATCGGTATCCCTGAAACCTTGGGCAGAAGAAGGACGGTTAAAGGAATCGAGGGAAGCTCTGTTGAAGATACGGGGAGGAAGAGGATCTGGGTTTCCAGGGTGGGACTGGAAGGGGAAAGTGAAGGCGGATGGAGGAGGACGACGTGTAAAGACTGAATGGGTGGACTCGTTGGGGACTTCTTGGATGTCCTGGGGGGAAGAAGTGGGAGCATAGTCCATACCAGAGACGGGTTTGCGCAGCTTGTTCTGGCTGACGGGCTTTGGCAAGGAAGGAGACTGAGGAGAGGGCATGGAAAAGGTGAGGGAGCGTTCACGGTCAGATTCTGAGTTTCCAGAACCGGCGGAGAAAGTGGTGGAGGGCCAAGAAGAGCGATTAGCAGACGTTATAAAACGCGGCCGGGGCGGGGCGAGAGAGGCGGAATCATCCGTAGAAGATTCATGTTTGTGGGAAATGATTTCGATTGTAGTGGGAAGCCGAGAGGAATTCGCGTTGGCTTGAGGACGAAGTTTAGACATTTGGATGAGAGAGAGAGAGGTGAAGGAGATGGTGAGGAAATCTTCGAGAGGAGGAGGAGCGAAGATAAACAAACCTGCATTTTGTTTTTCGTTTTTCGTTTGCAGGCAGGCCACACAAGGATGAGAGTGACGAGTTAGGCGAGATCGGAAAGAGCCGAGATGATCATTCCAAGTATTGGACATTGGCATAGTAGCATTTCGTCTGGAAACACGCGGATCGCTCGTGTCTCGTCTCTGTTGCGTAAATTCTCTCTTGGGTTGTGAAATTGTGACTTGACCGTGTCGGCGGCTGTGGTTATCTCTCTTGCACGGTGAACAAGTTTTCGTTTCTGTCAAAAATCCAAATATCACAGCCCAAACACTTTTTTCTTGTTACCGCTCGTATTCGACGTCATCACAGACCCGAATTGGCGAGGGAGGACCCCGACTACCTGCTTCTTGACAATTTCTTCTGGCGTCATTTTCTCGTCTACAATCGAGAGATGTAAAAGCCGGTATCCACCTCTCGGTTCTTTCCTTCAGTCCGTTTCATTTCCGCTCCCTCACCCTCTCCTACCTCTGTCCGCCTCTTAACAGCCCTGACGAGGGCTCAGCTTCAACTTCGAGTCCCCTGCCGTTCTCAATGGCCACCGCTATGGATTACGACAGATACGATGCTATTCTTCATCACATCTTCAAACAGACTCAGGGTGACGCCTGGTTTCGTCCCAACGAGGACCACCTTCCCTGTGGTGTCGCCGTCCGCGTTGGCGAAGCGGGAGTGTTTCGTGTTTTCCCCTACGAAAACATCGCTCTCGAACCATTCGAGATGGCCGTCGCTGCTTTAAACCCTGCTGTCGCCGTCAAGGTTCGCTCTGCAGCCGTTCATGCGACCCTTGCTGAAGCGTACGTTGCTTTCGATCACCGGGTTTATCGCCCTCTCACCCGTCCATTCCCAGCGCACCGGATGAGAGCAGCATCTATGTCGACTCTAATACCCGCATTCAAGTCCTCGATACCATGATGGACCTCCCCACGGCTGACAAGGAGCAACTGGCCGCATTCATCGTGTGTATCTTCTCCTGGTCGTGCCACTTTTACCGAGTAATCTCTCATCCTCCTTGTAGCGGGATGAACGTGTGTTAGTTGTTTGGGCCCCATCCGTGGAGACTATCATCTCCACCTGTCATGATTTCGAGGACCGTCTCATCAAACTCTTGTGGCGATCCCGCCCCCCAGTCGCCAGTGTTGAAGGGGCAGGCTCCGCTTCAAACTCAGTCTCTGGCCATTCTGCCCAACCCAACAATCCGTTTCAGACCCCTCCTGTTTCCCGTTACAGCTCTGTCTTCGGTATCTTCCCTTCTACCCCGAATCCTGGTCTCACAGACAGTGTCCAAACCCCCCGTTCTTCCGATCCGGAAAAGGGTGTCCTGGTTGCGAAGAAAAAGACCAAACGAACCTGGTATGGTAAAAAATACACCGTCGACGTCGATCCAGATGCACCAACCCCCCGTCCCACCATGGTGTACGCTTGCGTGTACAACGGCCTGGCTGCCGGAATCAGTCTATGTAAGTGATCTTCCCCCGTGGGCCAACAGAAAGCTTCTAACTCTGATTCACAGTCTTTATCTGCAACGGCATTGGTTCTCTGATCAAGCAATGGTTACTCGATGGCAACTATATTCGCTTTGCTCTTGCTGCGACAACCCCTGCCCTTTGGTGTATATCGCTCTTCTTCTCCCTTCAAATCATGCAAAACCTCGCTATGATCATCGGTCCTATTGCCCATTATCACGCAAACTCGAAATACTACTCCGCCATTCGTCCCCGTCCTAACTCCGCCGTTGACCGCGCTCTTCCCCATATCACTATCCAAATGCCCGTTTACAAGGAAGGTTTGGAAGCCGTCTTGGCCCCTTCCATCCAATCTATTAAGAAGGCGATGAAAACGTACGCTCGTCAAGGTGGAACTTCCACCATCTTCATCAACGACGACGGCCTTCAGCTGCTTCCCCCAGCCGAGCGCAGCGCCCGTATTGCGTATTACACAAATCATGGCATCGGTTGGGTTGCTCGTCCTCCACACTCGAACGAACCTGATGGTTTCAAGCGTGCTGGTCGCTTCAAGAAGGCTAGTAATATGAACTACGCTCTTCAGCTCTCTTTGAAGCTCGAGAAACACCTCGAGACCCTGATCAACCAGGAAAAATCTGGCACTCGTCTCGCCGCACACCACCAATCCAGCACATCCAGGTCTCACAGGTTTAGTCTGAGCACGAGCGATGGTGCCGAACCCTCCATGGAGGGCAACGAGAACGATGAGATGGCATTGGAGGATCGGGCTTTATTGATGGCTGTTGAGGAAATCCACGAGGCCGCGGACAAACGCGAGGGATTCAAGCCGTGGGCGGCTAACGGACGCGCGATGCGTATCGGCGAGATTGTTCTCCTTGTTGACTCAGATACCGTCGTTCCTGAGGACTGTTTGAGAGATGCCGCCAGGGAGATGGCCGAATCCCCGGAAGTTGCGATCATTCAGCATGAATCTGGTGAGTGGTTACCTCCCCTCCTGTGTTGCGCTGAATTCTGATCGGCTTGACTTACGTGATTCCGACGACTCAGACGTCATGCAGGTTGCCCATCACTACTTCGAGAACGGTTTTGCGTATTTCACTCGCAGGATCAATAGGTGTATTTCTATGGCCTGTGCAAACGGAGAGGTCGCCCCATTCATCGGACACAATGCGTACGTCACGGCTCTTATCTCTCCCTAGGTCAATTCATGACATACCATCCCTCCAGTTTCCTCCGGTGGTCCGCCATTCAGGACTCTACGTTCATGGATCCCGTTGATCAGAAGGAGAAGATTTGGTCCGAACACAACGTCTCTGAGGATTTCGACATGGCCATGAGGCTGCAGGAGAAGGGTTTTATTATTCGTTGGTCCACCTATTCCAAGGGAGGATTCAAGGAGGGTGTCTCGCTTACGATTGATGACGAGTTGAACCGATGGCAGAAGTACTCTTACGGATGTTCTGAGCTGCTGTTCAACCCCTTCGTCAAGTGGCTGACAAAGGGTCCCATTAATGTCTCCATCCACCGGTTCATCTGGTGTAGTGCACCGCTCCATTACAAGCTCGCGATCTTGGCGTACATGTTCTCCTACTGTGGGTTTTCCTTTCCTCTCTTTTTTTTTCCCTCTTCTCCTGACCATTCCTCGTGTTCCACAGACGGCATCGCTGCCTCGGTTACGATCGGTGTCATTAACTACGTCCTTCTCGGATTCCAACTTCCCGTGGACAATTTCTACATGCACAGTTTCGAGATCTGGCTGGCCACTTCCATCGTTTTCATTGGCTCCGGTACGGTCGCGTTCACTCTTCTGGAATACCGGCTGGGATACAAGGAACTTCTTTGGTCGTTCCTCGAGAATGTCAAGTGGACTCCGTTCTTCTTTTTCTTCTTCGGCGGTCTTGGAATTCCGATGACCATTTCCATCCTCGCCCACATGCTTTCTTTTAACATCACCTGGGGTGCTACCACCAAGGAGGTGCAAAGGAGTAACTTCTTCAAGGAAGTGCCGAAGATCCTGAAGAAATATTGGTTCTCTCTGACCGTTTCGTGGGCTTTGATTGCGGGGATGGTCGTTTTGAGCACTCCGCTGATTCCTATCGGTTGGAGAGTGGACGGCAGCGGCTGGGGTGTGATTTTCCCTCTTGCGACTGCGGCTGGATGCCATATTCTCTTCCCGGTATGTTTCCCTACCTTAGGTTTGCAGGGCCTGCAGGATAACTTTTTCCCTCTCATTGCAGATCGTTCTGAACCCATGGCTCATGATCTTCCAGTATTAATCATCCGTGTATCCCCCACTCTAGGGCACTTATACAGGACATCTATGACGAACAATTTCTTGCTTCTCATTGACCCTTAGCACGGTAGAATGAGCTATGCCGCTCATCTATGTATACCTTAGCTTGCGTTTCCCTCTTTCCCGTGTTCATTCTGCTACAAGACTCCCATACCTGCATCCCCATACGCATTCATCTCCCTTTTTTTCTCATGTTGATCTTCGGACCTTGTTATCTCCGCACCTCTCTCTTACCTTCGTTCCTCTACCCTCTCATCCCCGAGTATTTAACGTACGCGAATATTGCGCCCACTGTCCAGCAATGTTTGCCTCACTGCTTCCTGGTTAGGTCACGAGTTTTGACGATACCTTCAAATGTATGCGTGTTTCGCGAGACTTTGGATACGGAACAAAGTGGGAGGATACATCTATCAGCCGATCCCGGAGTCCCGTTTCGCCCTGTGTTGAAGGGGACGAGCGACGAGTGAAAGAAAAGAAAAAAAAGACTGACGGGATCAACCGCGCGACGGTAACCACGTGAGACGAGATGTGGGTTTCGTAGATTTTGAGTTTCCCCATCGGTCTGGTTACGGCTTCTTCCACATCTCGCTCACCCATCATCTTCGTTTCCCCCTTCCCCAGCTGGTCGCTTTCGTACGGACGGGTTCTGTCCTGTACATATCGCTCTTTCTCATTGGCGCGAGACTTCACTGCTGCACATACACACTAACCTTATTATCGCGCACCTATTCTCGCCACCGACCGTTGATCAGCACCCGGAGAGCGACTGGTCGCACGGAACGACAACTGTCGACCCCATCTTTTGGGCAGCAAACACCCTTCTCAACGATCTCCTACTAGAGCTAGCCCTTGTTCGCACCCCGTTGGAATGGCACTTTCATCTACTGGGAAGAGGAAAATGTTGGCTTACGGTATGTGTTTTGTGTTCCTACCGACCTTTTCCGGTACAACGGGAAACGTTCTTGAGCGCATATTAACGTGAAAGTCGCCTTTTCGCATGGGTGCGGTTTCCAGCCTTCATCATCGTTCTCGACATTGTCGTACTAGCACTTTCAGTGTTAGTGAACATCTTCCAAGAGTTTTTCTGTCAGTCACAGCCTGCTCCTTTCCTTGCACGTTCGACCCAACTGAGGACTGATAATCAACGTTTAATGTGATTGGAATGTTTGCAAACGCAGTCGTGGCAGACTTATTCCCACTGTTCCTATCAATCGTGACACTGGCGATTCTGCTTTTGCAGTGCGTTGTATCTATTCTAGGTTGACGCTTACCGCCGGCACGCTAACCAGACATCTGTATACTTCACCCTCTTATCACAGGATCGTGCTTGACTTGACGTCTAAGAATGCATTCACTGCCCGGCCGGCATTTGAGATTCCCCTGCTGGGGACCCTCTCGATCCTTTGGCTCGGTGAGACATTGTTTTCCGGCCCCGAGTCGCGGAACATGCTCTTATCGCGCTCATGCTACCCCACCTACGCACACGCAGCCTTCAACTCTTTCTCGACATCGAGATATACAGGTCTCCCGAACTGTTCAGTCTTCCCTGACGGTGAGTTTCGAGATAGGCGCTTGCTGCCCGATCATTCAACATACTTTCCGCTCGTGTTCGTTTCCATTCCGGCAAACAGATCTTTCCGACGAACGGGCTTGGTGCCGTAACACGCAAGGCCTCAGGGCAATTATCTGGATCGAATGGGCAGCCTGTATGTTTTCATATTCTGCTCGGAGATTGACGCTCCCCCTATGGCTGTGGCGACTGAACGATCGTCTACGTTTTAGTACTATTGACCACCCTCGCACTGACCCGCATATCGATCGTCCAAGCTCGCCGTGGTAATACCGCGGTCTGGCATACGGCGCTCTCTCGTTATCATCCCAACAAGCAGTCCCGGGACTTTATCCAGGACACTTCCAGTTTCTACCGCAGTTCATCCATTTTTGGGTTCGACAGGGCGAATGGTCACCAGAAGGGCTCGTCGATGGCCTCGCGAGATTGGTTCGCTCCTGCTGAACCAGCTATCCGATTGAGCGATAACGTTGGCGGTCAGGGGGACAGCACCGCGGGTTCTTTCTTTGGGGCAGGAAGAGCAGGTCTAGGCACTCTTGGAAATGGGGCCCAGTCTGCTGTTCCTTTACAGCAACAGTTCCAGCTTCAGACTCCGAATACAGCCAGAGACCTTGCCGTCCCCAGAACCATTGACGGGTTCGAGATCGTTTCGACAGGGTATTACTTCCAGCACGAGGGAAATTGGAACCAGGGTGGACCCCAACGCAGATCGTGAGGATTGCGGGCAGCCTCACACCCTCCCCACCCCCCTTGCAAACCCATAACGCAATACACCTTAGCCATTTCTCTCCCTCTCTCCCTGTCCACTCCTTTGTATTTATAGATTATTTTTTTCTTTTTGCGAAATTCTGGTCGAGCTTTAGTTTCTCGTGTCCTTTCGCTTGTCGTAAAGCGTTCCCTTTGCCTTGCCTCCCTCTCATTCCCACCTCTGTCATCCGGTTTCGTTATCTACCTCCATTTTTCTGTTTAGAAGGCGGGACCGCTTGATCGGGATGAATTGTTCCAGCTGCCTTCGCATGTTGTGCTAATACTGATACCTCAATCGAATGCCAACATGTCGTACCCTCTTCACGAACGTGAAACATATTACGGAGCCCTCAAACTTTGACTCTGCATGTTTTGCTGATGGAAGCTATATGGGTTTTGACAGACGGCTCGGAAGTTGGCGCTGGTGAGCCTATTTGGAGTCACGGATAGGCTGATATGGCCTCTTACATGAAGATCCACGCTGTCCGTGGCCAACGGGTCGGGGCCTTGAGGCGCTCATTATAACGGCCATGGTCTCGTTCCTGTCGTCAGCTTGCTTGCACACAGCCCACCTCACGTCCGTCCAAGTGTCGACGTCGTAATGGACGTTTTCTGAACGAGTCCATGGAACCACCACGAGGCAACGCCGCCGATGTTTATCTGATAATGGTACATCATTCAGGGCAAGGACGAGGGAATTCCGCTCGCGCCCTCGAGTTGGGCCGTCGAGACCCCGGGGAGACCTTTACTTCAGTTCATTTGGGCCAGTTTTTACTCATTTCCGCTCGCCTCCGTCCGGTTCGCTCTAAGCATGCACGTATTTTTGGCATGATTTTGCAAATGTCTCGGTCTTCCATGTTGTCCGACGCTAACCGGTTTTTTCTCTTCCGTCTAGGCAACACGATATACGTGCGTGGTGTTTTAGGGTGAGGGACTTGGTGGTGGGTATTGTGTGGGGCTCTTGGTACGTGATTTCATTTGACTCGAGCCTGGAAACTGGGTTTCGGAAGTACCGTTGACCCTTCAAAGGGTCTCTCATTCTCACTCACACACACACACTCTCACATACACACACTGCGTACGTACCGGCAGAACGGGGAAGAGCACTAACCGTACTTGAACCATTTCGATATTCGGTATTCGGTATTCAGCGCGTTTTAGCGACCAAAGTGCGACCCTGGAGATAAGGGATGGCAAATACCCCTGACCGTCTCTGTTTTCCAATTTTCCAAAAATTCCATTCCTTTCATTTCCTCTGTATTTCCGCAGTCGACGCTGGAGATTGGAATGTATGTGGTATACATAGTACCGCGTGCGTCGCAATCGTTACAAATGATCCCGAACGAAATCCGATTGTCCCAAGAACATGTAAATCGATGGGTTACGTCCAGGGGTCCCGGTCAAATCGCAGGGACGATTCAATACAGTCACGGCCGCATTTTCTCCTTTTTTTTTTTCTTTCTCACTCCACGGGGGCTCGCAAAGAGCGAATCGAATGTACGCGTAAGCGTGACCTGCATCTCATAGGGGCGCCCGCCAGAGCTAAAACAGAGGACAAAGATTCTTTTTAGTTTCACGGGTAGGCATGCGTAGGTGTCACGGGGTGGAATGAGATAGAATGGAAGCCAAGAAATGGACGATTAGAGGTACAACGACGAGCAGAAGATGACCGAGTTCGGTCGCTCGAGCATCTCAGAAGCTTTATCAAACTTTCCCTGAAGCTCAATGTTCCCAATGACTTTCGCCGCCTGCGACATCTGTCTTATCAGTTCCTGTAGCCGCCGGAACACCCGAATTAGGCTGCCTTCGAACTGATCGGTCAACTGCAAAAAATAAACGTTGTTAACCATCATTATTTGGAAGAACACCTGGTTTCCAGAGATACCTTGCAAATCTCGGTGAACGACGCTCCTTTGCACCACTGTACAACCGCATCCATGAGTTCTACCTTGAAAGATGAAATGTATTCATCCTCGTCGATCGCCAGTTTCGACTCTTTCGAAACTTTCGCTATTCTGCGAGCGATTTCTTGCATGACTCTCAAAGGCGCCGCAAGCTCTTCCTTCAGCCTTGTTGTCTGCTCACTCTAGCAACAAAACACTATGTAAAAACGCGACACGGTGTAGAGAGAAAAGGGTGACATACCTTCTCCGTGAATACGAAGCAACTGAGCAAGCCCGCACAATGCTCTGGTGGCAAAGTGTTGAATACACCGTTGAAAATGAGCTCCGTCAGAAGCAGCTCGTCTCCGGTACTGATCTCACAGGCGACTCGTCCTTTCATGTCGACGATGTCGGAGGCAGTGGTGAAACCCAACCGACGAAGCACACGCTTTCGGCACTTGAGTTCTTCCATCTGTAGCACGTCGTTTGTTGCCTGGATCCTCTTCTTGAGATCTCGCATTCGCGTCTGGTGGTCTTGCTTCTTTGAGAATAGAGTGTAGAGGTTTGGTAACCTTGGGTCTTTGTGCAAAGGGCTCGAGTACATCTTCTTTTCCATGGTATCGATTTTCTAAGATAAATTTTCATCAGCGTTGGCTCGGCGAATAGCAAGAGCAACCGAAGCGAACCTTGATCAGCTCCAGGAACTTCTCGTCTTTGATGCCCATATTCTGCACGGGGTCTAACAACCCAATACCGTCAGGGAACCGCCGTTGCACCTCCAAAACACTCTTCCACACGGTATCACGCGCCGCTTGCTGTCGGATATCTTTCGGCAGGAAGATTCGGAGGTGACTAAAAGCCTCGATCGCAGTCAAGAGGATTGGGACTACCTGTGGTTCACCCTTTTGACCGGGCTCACAGGGTTGGATACCTCCAGGAGTAGGCGTCACGATTGCTTGGTTTTTCGAGATGGAGGAACCCTTTTGGCAGTTCACGAGGACGTCGACGATATATGATTCGTGTGGACTCCATTCATCTGGCTTTGGCGTTGGGCGACCCTGGGATAGTGTTAGCCGAAGTGTACTAAGGTAGGTCGAAGGTGTCGCGCACCTTTGCTGGGACTCTCTTCTGGTAGTTGATGATGACGCCCCAACCGAAGTCGAGTTTCTGCCATTTGACCTTGAGTAGTCGACCAGGTTGTAGGAAAGGAAGGCAATAGTTGGGATGGGTGATAACGTCTCTAAAGTCAGCGGACATCTCGTCCAGCTGCTTTCGGTATTCCCAATAGTCAGCAACAACCTCTTCATCTGGAATGACTATCGCCTGCTTCTTTTCCTCCTCCTCTTGGAGCTCTATTTTCCGCGATGTCAGTCAAAACGGCGGGATTTCGAGCGGAAGACTTACCTTTCTCGAGGAGGGGGACACCCACACTACTCTGGAACTGGAAGAAGCACCGCTCCAACATGAACTGAGGACTGATACCTTCGACCTTCATGAGGTTCAGAATCATGTTGTATCCGAGGTGGAAGGCTGAGTCCAAGCGGTCTGCCTCTCCTTTGATCATTCCCTTTGCGTCCGTCGGTTCCAACTTTTCGTCGCACATCATGATCACAACACCCCGGTCGTCCAGACCACGCCTACCAGCACGTCCTGACATTTGGATATACTCTCCAGAAGTCAAGTTTCTGAAATCCTTTCCGTCGAATTTGCGAGCTGCCGTAAAGACCACAGTTTTCGCAGGCATATTGAGACCGATCGAGAACGTCTCTGTCGCGAAGAGGACTTTGATAAGACTCTCCTGGAAGAGGATCTCGATTACTTCCTTAAGAATCGGTAAAAGGCCACCGTGATGAATCCCGATACCGCGTCTCAGGAGGGGGAGAAGGTTTGTGATCTGAGGTAGTTGTCTGTCGCCCTGAGAAAGATTGTTCATGGCGTTCTCGAAAATGTTTTGAACAAGATCTTGTTCCTCAGCGCTATTCAGCTCGAACTTTGATAGGGTGAGGGCGAGACCCTCGCACTCGCGTTTGCTGAACGCAAAGATGATGACGGGGTCGTAATTCTTCATCAGAATTAGCTTAGTGATCTTCTGGATATCGGACAACCCTGGAAGGATCTTCAGTCGAGGAACGGCGACAACAGAATAAATCCACAAACCTTTCTTATCTCCGCCTTTCTTCGTTTTCCCCTTCTTTCCCTTGCCTGACTTTGGATCTGCCGGGTCCTCGCCCTGCTTATCCTGTAAAACTCCCATCGCTTTCGTGAATGTCTCTTCCTTGAATTCTCCTTTCTCATTGACAACCAAGTAAATTCCCTCCCCACCCGTCGGGAAAAGGTAGTGCTGGAGGGGAGTCGGTCGGAAGTCGGTGTAGACGACGTGACACGGTTGCTGGTGGGATTTACATATCCATTCTGCGAATTGCATCGCATTCGGGATTGTGGCAGACAGGAACACGTAGCGGACAGAATCGGGAAGAAGAATGATGGTCTCTTCCCAAACAACACCTCGTTCTTTGTCCCGCATGTAGTGAACTTCGTCAAAGATGACCCAAGCAACTTCGCGCATAACTTCTGACCCGCGGTAAAGCATCGATCTCAAAATCTTCTCGATATTAGCAATCCGCGTAGCGTTCTACCACAACACGACGTACCTCTGTGGTCATGACGAGGCAAGTGGATGAAGGGTCGATGGTCACGTCTCCGGTCATCAGACCAACATCTCCAAACTCAGCATGCATGTCACGATATTTCTGATTGCTGAGGGCTTTGATTGGGCTGGTATAAATCACCCTCTGCTTGTTTTGTAAGCACTGGGCAATAGCGTACTCTGCAACGGCAGTTTTCCCAGCGCTGGTGTGAGCCGAGACCAACACACTTTCATTTCGTTGGATGGCGTTCACCGAGAGTTGCTGGAAGGAGTCGAGGGTGAACTTGTACTCTCGTGCCGGTTTCGCAGGTGGGATGTGTCGGGAAATTGGAACGTATGGATAAACTGGAGGCACAACGACTTGATGCCGAACCTGTAGACGTTATAGTCAGTACGCAAGCGCGAGATGCTAACGGGATGACGCGCCTGATGCCTAAGCTCTAATCGTGGACCAGTCTCGTCCGTCTCGGCACTCATAAGGCCAGCACTAACTTTGATTTCGCGCTTGGCCTCAACTTCAACTTCATCGAGAACAATTGGAACAGGAGAGGCGAAACGCGGTTTCTTATGTGAGGGCAAACCAACCCCATTCTCGCCGGAGCGTGATGGTTCTCCATTTTGAACAGGTTGTTCGACAGATGGGCTGGCCTTTCGTTTTCGTATAGGGACGTCCACTAACTCGACTTCGTCCAGGTCTCTCTCCAGCGCATCTGGGGCTTGGTCAAGGAACGAAAAGAGGTCGGTCGAATCCATGGTTCGGAAGAAATTTATCGGAACCGGAGGAAGGGAAAGTGTGGGAAACGCGTGATCGGACCTAAATAACCTTGACTTCATTCCACCACAATTAACGTCATGCCCGACCCAGGGCCATCCGCGACTCCATCCTCGTCGGCCAATCCTCACCTGTCATTCCCTTCCGAGGAACCAGAATCCCAGACCCAAAGTAAATCGTCAACTGTCTTTGCTCCGAAACAACTTCTACCAGACCGCCTTTACGTCGGAAATCTACACCCATCCGTCGATGAGTGCGTGCAATGGCCCTTAGTTTCGTACAGCAGGATCTGACATTGGCACAGATTTGCTCTGGTCCAGGTCTTCTCGAAGTTCGGAAAGATTTCTCACCTAGATTTCCTGTTTCACAAGACCGGGGCACTGAAAGGCAAGCCTCGAGGCTACGCTTTCGTGCAGTATGCAAATAAAGACGTACGTTTTCTATATTCGTTTCCAAATTATTCGATGCTAACCCCGGGTACTTTCATTCATATTACCATGCTCCTCGTGTACATGTACATGGATGAGTAGGCGACCCGGGGTCGGAGTTTGCCACCTGAAACTCTAACCACATGATCAGACCAGAACGCTAACGGTGCACGTATGTTCAGGACGCACAGAGGGCATTATCTACCGCAAACGGAAAACTTGTTCGAGGGAGGAAAATCGTTGTAACCTATGCCCAGCAAGCGCCACTAGAAAATGTACATAGTTTGACGGCTGGGGGCAAGGTTCGGAAAGTCATGAGCGAAGCGGGTCGTCCGACTACCCTTAGTCTGCTGAAGACGGGAGAAGGTAATGGAGGGAGGTCAGATGGGTACGTCGTTGCTCTTGCATGAATTGCCGTCTCGGCCTGAGCAATTCTCCCCAGCACGAAGAACAAGATCGCACTCATGGAGGCGAAGTTGAAGCAGATGGCCCGAACGACGGCCAATCCCAACCAAGGCCATCGCCCTTCGTCGTCACACCACCCACGCTCTCATCCGAGTCCATCCCTCATCCGCCCTACACCTCCCAAGCCCTCGCCCGAGTCCTTACTATCCAAACAATCAATTTTCCCTCGGGTACAGCCAAGCGCACCAAAATCGAAGTCATGATAGGCATGGACGATATGGCACCGGGTCATAAACGTGTTCCGTACGAATTTGCTTTCACCATGGTCATCCTTGTGCCATGGCCCACTCACTCCCATCAAATGTGGCACATCTGGCCACCCCCTCTTCTTTATTTAATACATGACTGTATTTTTAATGTCACTAAGTGTTCCTCCCCTCCCAACCCCATCCAACATGTCTCTAATGAGGAAGACCGCATCAATGAACACCCCCGCCAGAAAGCGTCTACGATCTCGGTTCCTGGACGCTGGTAAGATCCACTTCCGCGCCAGTACCCCGACGGAACAATGCGAATTGATTTCGTTTATAGTGTCCACCGACACAGGAGCCGTGGATGCGACAGTCAATGAGCCTCAACCAACAACTTCCCAGTCAGGGAAACATGTTACCACTCGACCACGGACAAGGTCGACGACCAAGAGAACCAACAACACGCCTCAGACGAAACAAAAGAGTGCCGTTACATCAGAACCTGAGTCAGTGCCGTTTCATCAAAGCCCGCCCGTTATCCCACCGATCCACGCGGTGAGTAACGAAAGGGAATTGGACGCCGGTCCAGCAGTGGATCCGTCCACTCCTGTGGCGAAGAGGAAGGCACCTCGATTGTCTAGACAGGGCACCCGATCTTCTGTCAGACTCAGGAGACAGAATTCAACGGCTACCCACGAACCAACGCCAATCGAACCGGAGATCAACCAGACGAAACGGAAGCGAGAGTCTGACGATGAAGGCAACACCGTTGGGCTTCCCATGAAAAGGGCCAAGCGTGCCAACGAGCAGACCGACGATCCCGCGCAAGTCGGCAGTACAGCCATCAGTTCTAGCCAGGTCACTGGTCTCGCTCCAGGCGACGAGAACGTCATCGTAGATCACCTCGAGCAGTCCTCTAATTTCGTGGCTGAAGAAGGCATGGTAGCCGGCCCCTCGAAGGATGAATCGTCCGACTCCAGAAGTTTCTTTTCTCGAATAGAAGACCTGCGGATCGTATTTGGGCTAGGAGACTCTGGATCGTAGACAGGTCGCTGTGATCCTGGACTCACAACATCATAGAATAAAATTTCGGACATCCTTTGTAGAGGACCCTAGTCAACATCACTTTCCAAAAGATGCTTCACTTGTAATCTCAGACTGTTATCCAGGCACCTCATACGCCATAAGCAACTCTCATCGCCATCTTCGCTTTCCTTGATCCTCAGCAGGGCTGGGTATGGTGGTCCAGGTTGCGGGAGCTTTACAGCAACGATCTTCAGTTCACCTGCAGCGCAGCCCATTAGTTTCGGTCGTAATCTTAGTATGAGACCAAGGATATACAACCTTTGAATGGTGGTTGGTCTGCAGAGATGACTCGCAGCCTCAGCTGGAGTTTCTGCAAAAGGCGTACAGTATCGTCTGAAGATTGTTCACACCACCCTCTCGAATTAGAGCTCCCCGAACTATTCCAAATAGACTCGAAATCGATGCTTTGAGATGATGTACCCGGGTCCTCTCGTGCAATTGGATCTGGGAGATCCGCGATGAAGGGTGAATCTAAGGCGATCAAGTCCGCCCTCTCGGCCTACAAACACTCGCATCCCATTAATGTAAGCTTTTCGCTACGATGTAACTCACCAGATGATTGACTTCTAGGTTCGTATTCAAGAAAGGAGAGTAATCCAGGTTTCTGACCTCGCTAGGCATCAAGGCTAATTCTCCCGCAGTCATCGTCTTCGCCATCTCCGGGTCCACGTAGTCGGAACTCAGCGAATCCACAGATAACTGGGAAGAACTCCTTGCCGACAGAGAACTTCGGCTTCTGTACTTAGTGGGAGAGCGGGAATTAAGCCTCCTCGCTGGCGGAGGGGCTTCGTAAGCATCGTATCGTAGGGGACGTTGTGAAGGCGACTGAGGGGGTGACAATCCCGGCACTAGCGAGGGTGTCTCAGATGTAGTGGGTCCTTGAGGTTGGGTGGTTTGTTCATGCGCCTGCCCGTAGCTGATCTCGATGGAGAGGGCGAAATCTGGGAGCTGTAAGGGTATGTCAGCAGCTTAGTCGACGCTACCGGTAGATCACTAACTGAGGATGACTTTGCCATAGACACGATCTTTCGCAAGAAATCCTTGTTCTCCACACAGAACAGAAACTGATCGTATCTCTGGATAGTAGGTCACGTCAGTGGTGTGTCAGCGACGGCGAAGAACCATCAGACCCGTCGTAAGAATTTCCCGGCAGTCTCTGTCATCTTCTTGACCCTCCCGATCACTTCTTCGGGGACTTCCTCGCATTCATTAGAAAGCCTGAGCATGGCCAGCACGCATACCTCCTTCACGGATGCTAAACGATCGTGAATCAAGTCACCGTCCAGACCTCTCCTCAGGTTTGCTCACTTGTGCACACGGACAACCTAGCTGACAATCCCCACAACAGACTTTCCGGCGAAATAGCAACCGATTTGCTATACTCGCACGCCAATGCAGCAGCGATCAGGAGGAAAGTGGGTCCCATGACGACATTTTCTTCTGTCAGAGCTGTCAATAGCACGGTGACCCCATTAACTGCCGAGAATGAAGCTACGGGTGGTTGGTAAGTGGGTCTTGAATCATTCCAGGAAGCTTACCGGTTCGAACGTACGTCAAGGCGTACTCGACTACCTCTTGAATCACGTTTCCACCCGTGTCTTCGCCTTCAATGGTTTTCAACACCCGCATAAGATACTGCGCATATGATTCACTATCTTCCCCGCTGAGTACTTCGGCCACTTGAAGCATCCGGAGGGAGTATTCCGCCTTCATGCCCATGGTCACCGCCGAGGAGACAGATTCCACCATCCGGGAGAAGTAGGTCACAACGATATCTGGCTCTACTTTGTACAGTACCTTCAGCGTCTGGGTAGTTGGGTCAGAAAGATTTGGATATCAGCTGAGACACGTTGCACACCTTCCTTCGGATCAGGCCATCGGGGGAATCAAGCTGTTGCATTATCAGCTCCACTTCAAACGCGTCCAACACTGCGGGGATTTGTGAGTCGGTCCCCGCCCATAGTCGTGGCTCGGCTACCTCGAGCAAGCAAAGTAGAAGATATTTATCATTCGGAGAGGTTGATCCAACCAGGTGCCGCACATAAGTGATGGGAGAAATGGAGGAATTGCCGGGTGATATCGCAGCAGTCGTTATGGTCTTCGTCACTTGGAACAACAACGCTGTATCGTGAATGAGCAATAGCTCACGGTCAAGCAATGCCCACTTGCCTGGATTCGTACTTTCCCTTTGGGAAGCGAACTTGACGATGCTGTGGTAAAGCCCCGACTGATCTGCAGGCGGCCTACTCGAGGTTTAGAACAACACAAGCGGGAAAACGGTGGAGTGCTTACCCAACTTTACACAAAACGCTGAGTGTGTGTGTGAGCAGAGATAATTGAGAAGGGTCGGACCGATTTTTCCAGCATTGTAGCAGTAGCGCTACTGTCCTGCCCCGGGCATCGTCGTGAGTGATAAGAGACGCCTGCAGGATTTCAGTCTGCACGGATTTATCAAGGAATCAGAACACCTACTTGGACGAGGTCGGGAATCAGTATGAGGGCGGTGTTCGCAACTCCAGAGTCGAGGTCTCTGAGTCGCTTTTGCACCTTCACTGTCATTGGTTCGATGATGCTCTGCTGTTTCCTTGACAAAGCCCGGAGTGCAAGGAGGGCCCTTCTACGGACGTGGGGCCTTGATGATCCAAGGTGTGAATAAGGTATATTTATTGCTGCAGACGATGTGTACTGACGAATTATGAGAAAGGATATCGTAAAGTCGGGTCTGGACGGCGGGTATTATGTCTTCTAAGGGATACTGGATGATTGTATCCAAGGCCAGACATACTCTTGTGACGGAGGGGCTTTCCAAGTCCTAGGTAGAACATGGTTGTGCAAGGTGGTCACAAGGGTAAAAGGCAGCCAAACCTTCCGAAGGGTATTGACCAGTAACAAGTTTGTTGGGTGGTCAGGTGGCATTACCTCTATGCAGAACAAGTAACCTGGGAAGCGTTAGCCCGACCGACACATAATATGACGTGTACTCACCAATGCGTTTATCAGATACGCTTTGTCCCATCTCGGCCAGGTTTATAGCATTAGGTAGTGCGAAGCTCATATCTGGGCGAGGAATTCCAGTAAAAGTCATGGTACAGTATAATAGCATGATCAGGCATTCTTTGCATTCACGCTAAGTACCTGTCTGACTAAGAGCTGGGAGGGCAATGAGATGGCGCACAAACCATAGACAACGGCCGACCAGCGAACTGTTTCCGGATCGAAGCCACTTGTGCCAGCAGAATATTGTCGACGGCCTGCAGAGAGGTAGCATTCTCGACCTGTCGCACAAGGGCATAATGCGCTCTACTCAAAGCACCGGAGGAGAGAAACGGGACATCCATGGTCGGTGGCAGAGGTTGGGGGAGGCACGTGAAGGGTTGCTGGAACCTTCCTGTTTTGGACATCAGCGGTGTCGTCTACTTCGACGAGTATTTCTAACGTCGCGTCCAGTCGCGTTCAATCCGGTATCACTCCCGTCCCGAACCTTATCTCCCTCGATGTCGACAACAGATTCTCCAAAGAGAACCGCGTCACCTGTGCGTGTTTTTTTTTTGCGCGTGCGCATGGTTTTCGCTTACCGTTCAGTAGCAGACCCAGGGTGCTGCACCCATTGATCCTGAAAACGCTTCTGGAAGACGTGGCGAGCTCGAACCTATCCAAGGCGGAGAGATTGGAAACCTCGCCCCAATGGAACCCCCTCCCGGTGGCGAATCCAGCTCTGCCCCACTCAAAAACGAAGAGGATGTAGACATGGGCGAAGGTGGAGAGGAAGAGGGGGAATCTGGCGAAGAAAACGAAGGAGAGGATGCTGCTCAACTCGAGGCTACGCGGATGCGCCTCGAGGACCAAGCTCGGAAGTACCTAGCCCAACAAACACACCAGGTGATCATCCCATCCTACTCTGCCTGGTTTGACATGTCCAAAATCCACGAAGTCGAACGGCGAGCCCTCCCCGAGTTTTTCAACTCTCGCAACCGGTCGAAAACGCCATCCATTTACAAGGAATACCGCGATTTCATGGTCAACACCTACCGCCTTCGACCCACAGAATACCTCACGGTCACTGCCTGCAGGAGGAATCTGGCTGGAGATGTTTGCGCAATCATGCGAGTTCATGCATTCTTGGAACAGTGGGGATTGATCAACTACCAGGTTCGTCTTAAGCTTTCTCTGGGGTAGAATTACGTGAAGCTAAACCATAGAACGCTAGATTGATCCAGAGCAACGGCCTGCAACTCTTGCACCACCATTCACGGGTCACTTCCGTGTCATCCTTGACACCCCGCGCGGTCTACAATCCCTCCATCCCGGTACACGCCCAGGACACCCTCGATCCCAGATCCAAGGACAAGGCCAGAATGGTCAGGTCAAGCCTGGTTCTGGTAGCAATGCGGCTTCAACACTCGAACTACGATCCAACATCTATCAGACCACTCCCAAAGCCGCTCGACTGGTTTCTTCGGACGAAGCCAAGACCTTGGCAGAAGCCTCTGTGAATGGGACAAGTCAGCCAACCTCCCACTCATGTAACACTTGTGGTGTCGACTGCACTTCCGTTCGTTACTACTCCCTCAAAGTCAAGAACTTTTCGCTCTGCTCCCCATGTTACCTCGATGGTCGCTTCCCCACAACCATGTTCAGTGGCGACTTTGTGAAGCTGACCTCGTCTGTTAACGGTGTCCATCACACTGGGGACGACGACTGGACAGACCAGGAGACACTGCTGCTCTTGGAGGCCGTTGAGATGTACGACGACGACTGGAACGCCATCGAGGAGCACGTTGGTTCACGCACTGCTCAACAATGTATCCGCAAGTTCTTGGAGTTACCGATCGAGGACCCATACCTTCAGACAGAAGGTTCTATTGGCCCACTACGGTTCGGCCGAGTGCCATTCGAGCAGGCCGATAATCCAGTCATGAGCGTCGTCGCCTGGTTGGCCGGTGTCATGGGACCTGGGGTCGCGAGCCAGGCTGCGAAGACGGCCCTGCATAACCTAACGGATGGGAAGCCGGAAGAGGGCGAACGGAAGTCGGCCGATACTACGAAGGAAGGTGAGACCTCCCAAACTTCACCCCACAGGGACGAGACTCCTGCAAATGATACCGGGGACGGTATGAACGTCGATGGCCTTGAGCAGAAGTCTGGGCCTGGGGTCCCACATTCGAAGGTTGTTCGTGCGGCGAAGCTCGCTCTCGGCGCGTCAGCGAAAGCGGCGGATACCCTTGCAGATGCAGAGGATGCCCAGATTAAGTTGACATTAGCCAACCTCATCAAGCTCACGCTTACAAAACTGGAGATCAAGATGGCACAGTTTGAGGAGTTGGAGGAATTATTAGAGGATGAGAGGAAGGGGTTGGAGAGTGCGCGCGTGGCTTTGTTAAACGAGCGACTAACGGTCAAACAGTCGCTAGAAGCGGTACGGGCGGAGTTGCAGAGTAATGGGCTCGACACTAGCGTCATTCCTAACATGGGGTATACTGGGCAGGGCACAAGGGTGGCTGGCGTCCAGGATGGCACTCCTTTAGAAGGCGAAATTGGTCCAATTCCTGGTGGTTCAATGATCCCTCTTGCCTGAGTTGATATGTACATCGTAGATAGCGTGTTCTGTCTTTCTTGCTTTCGAAACCATTTAAAAGGCCGAAAACAATTCACATTGGACAGCACATTGCAAAAAGCGGGGAGACAAACTACGAACGAGACAACCTGGGGAGATCATCGGTCGGCAACTTCGTAAGGGTGGCGTACAAGCTCATCATAGAGGTCACTTGGGAGGTCTCGCACTAGGGTAACGGCGATACCTATCACGGGCAACGCCTCTAGAGGTGGGAAAGTACGCAATAAACGCATTGGGCTGGAGACGCACGATGAGTTGCTGTACTCGAATACAACTCCTTGATCACTTACCTTGAGGAGCTCATGACCTCTTCTCTTATCAACAACAATTGGGCAATGACACATAGCACGTTCAAGTGCACGCCAAAAGCCAAAAGGAAGTCCCATAGTTTGAGAACTTGGTCAAGTGGTGGTGTACATGCACAGAGCGTCAACACAGCTTCAATACTGGCGTCAGTAAGGTCCTTGTGACGAACAAGCCATGGCACTGACAAGGGAAGGCATAAAGTTCTGCCGAAAGGTTTTTCGACCGGAGGTGTTGGAAAAGTTCTGGGTCAACAATCTTCAAACACCGGTCCAGTAACTTCAAGCCACGGTGCACTCCTTCAAGTGTTGGCTGTACGTATAGAGGGCATGACTCTTCGATGAATTTGGCGAAGCAGAAGAAAGCTTCGACTTCAGATGGCATAGTGTAGAGGAAAGGAGCGGCTAAGACATTCATCCCCTGAACGTATGTGAATCCGAGTCGCTGGGAGTCTTCACGATCTGTAACCAGCGGTCAGCCTCTTGATAGCGAGGCAGAATAAGGTGACGGGACCATAATTCTTCCAGACAAAAGCATCGAGAAGTCGTACAAGCATATCTTCACGTACACGTTCCTTGAAACCTCGGTCTGTAGCGAGCGTCCTGGATGATACGCCCTGAGCCTAGGTTCAAATCCTCTTGCTGGAGACGCTACCTGAAGGTGTCATTCCTAATCTTCTCCCTAACCTCACAGGGTCCCCTGGAGACATACTCCAGGAAGGTATTTGCCGGTAATTCCGTCACGCCCAAGAGTATCTTCCATATCCTGGGTCTGAGAGAGGGATCCTACACGCGTGATATGTGATGAGCACTTCGTCGAATGGGAGGCCGAACTAACCGTTGCAGAGGGGATTCCATCGACCAGGATCAATCGTCGGAGTTTCTTAACAGCTTCATTGAGATCCGCCGCAGACCGTACTCTTGACGAGGACCTCGGTAAGGCCAAGATCTTGTTAAACGATTTTGCGGTATCGGAGGTTGAAGGTTTCGAAGACATTCACTCTGGGGGAAGAATAGGAACTTGCAGCAAGTTCAGCAGACGCTGCCAATGAATCTCCCTGCGCTTTCCGGGTCACGTGCGACATTGCATTTCTTCCATCACGACCGCTGTGCGTACTGCGGATTATTTCCTTTTGTTGCCAAAGTTTCACTGAATGCCGTGCATTTCAGACATACGGTGCTTCTGGGCGGGGGTAAATTACGACGCGAAACTCCCTGAACCTTTATGACAGCATGGGTGACACCCGTGTCTGTCCTTCGGGTATCCGCTCGGGTGGAACTCTGGAGTTGGGCAACTAGATCAGCCCCACTCTCATTTGCAAGGAATTCTACCATCTCAACTCCTTACGCTGAAACTATACCTATGGTTGCGCTCCGGGAATACCCAGTTCCAAAGACTCAACTGGACTCTTCAATATTCGAGGTTTCGGAAGAGGACGAATATCGATCCGTTGCCGAATCTTTCAAACACTCCATTGCCGCTACGACTCCCGTCGCCACCAACTCGAGCGGATTCTCCTCCTCGTCTCTACTACAACTGGTCCGTCAACGCGATTATGTCAGTGCCAATCGTGTGCGCACAGAAATGATCCAACATCATCTGCCGATCACCCCCGACCACGCATTTATTTGGCCCGCGATGAGCGCAGCCAACTCCTCTGTAGATCCAGCCGTGAGGTTGAAAGAGTTCTCCGAGTGGCTGTCCCTCCTTCCGGTAGCAGATGAAGGGACGAAACAGCGACCGATGTTTGGTCGTCTGATGCATTCACTCAACAACAACCCGCAAGCTGACATCAACCTTGTCATGGCCTTCGTACGAATATGCGTTTCGAAGGGTTACATGGTCAAGATTCCGGACCAAATGATCCCTCTTGTTGTCCGATTCGCTCCTCCTTCCGTCAGCCTCCGGTTCCTTGAGGAACTCCGCTCCTCGGTCGTCGAAAACTTCACCCTTGACAAGCAAATGAAGCGGAAAATCCGATTTTGGTGTAAGACTGCCATGGGGGAGTACCTTAGCATCGGTCTTATCGAAGAAGCAACAAAAGCCTTCCAGATAGGTCTAGAGTATGGCTCCAGTCTCCCTCGCGTCTCTTCCCGCTGGTTGGGGAAGGCGGTTACCAAAGATCTTGATCGTTTCGGGTTATCTGAAGAGGCAATCGCAGCGCTCAAACGTCCGAAAACGCGCCTTCCATACTACAAGGAGCCCTCACGCCATCCTGGCCTCGTATCAGACATCCCCTCAGCCTTCACTCCCCTGGGTTTCGACACAGATCCGTCTGATCCAAAGGCGCTCCTGTCAAGAGTTTGGGATAATACTCTCTCCGTGAAGCCATCGGACCCACTCGATGTTGCGCGTTTTCTGGAGATCTTCGACCCGCAGCCAATCACAATCCAATTCTTGTCCACCCGTAACCAACGCAAACCTGTCCGGTATCGCGGGCAGTGGATCTTAGGCGAGATGCTTTATTACGCCAGGCGCAAGGAGTGGAGAGAATTGATTGGGGCTTTCGACACATACTTCTTCCAGGCTGGGGTTCCGGCGAACATCGACAAATACAAATCGCGGGGGAGGGTAACGGCTCTCAACGTGCAACAACGATTGTTCCCATCACCTTACCATACCAGTCTGGTCTGGATGGCGACCGTGGAGATCCTGCAGGGGGGCCGTTCTGTATCAATGCTATTCAAGGAGTTGGTTAAGCAGGCGAAGGCGTCAAAAACCAGAAAATATGCAGAAGTGGGACCATCGCTAGTTTCCGCGTCCACCGAGATGTTCGACGCGGGCCATTTCAGCCCATTCTTGGTCGCGACGTACCGAAAGCGGAGATACAAACATCTGGTGGTAACGTTTGGTAAAATGCATCGTCTGGGAATCGAGCCGGGCGCGGAACAACTCTCATTGTTGGCCGGTGCTTATGCTGGAATGGCCCAGGGTCATGAAGCCGTCCGTACCCTGGAAAGGATAGAAGACGTTCTGAAAGAGGAAGATACAGACCGGTCATCGCGACCTCACCACGATATTTCCAGAGGTGTGGCCCTCTATATGCCTGCTCTGAGGGGGTTTGTATCGACCCAGGATACTCTTGGGGCTTCTCTGGTGGAGCAACGGATACTGGATCATGGTTATGTGAAAGGCACTAGTCCATATGTTGACCGAATGCTGGTGAAACTTGAGACGCCCGTTGGAGTTGCTAGCTGACTGTTTTTCGTGAGTGAAAGAAGTACAAGCCCAAACAACTTGCCTGACTCTTGCTTCTTTTAGATCACTTAGGCCAACACAAGCCAGCCACGCTCTTACACATGTTGGTTGTGGTCACCGGCTGGTTCACGGGATGCTTCGAGGATCGTTTATGTATACCGTTGCTACATTAAACTAATAGCTAGCAGAATAGAGTGGTCCGATCTGAAAATTTGAGTCCATGATCGTTCCACTTTTCCCGTCATTGTTCCGCTTGCACTATATTATCGTCGGCTATGCGGAATGGCTAACCTAACCACACCCGCTTCCCCTCATCTACCCAGTTATGGCCGGCAAGCCCGCTAACGGCGGATTTGTAACGAAATGGGGGTATCGTATGGTCCTCCTGTGGCTTGCCTACGCTGCATATCAATGGCTCGACAACATCAAGGTTCGTCGCGTCAGCAGTCGCGTTCCGATGACGTTCCTTATTTCGCGACTGTAGGACCGTTGGTATGTGCTCAACCCAACGCACCTTCACAGTCTCGCCAAGGACGCTATTGGGGTTCACGGAGACAACATGGATGGGGTTATCAAACATATTGTGACGAACCTCACGACCGAATACCCTCAATTCCCGCCATCCACGTCTCTGTGGACAATGCCCCTCCGAAAAGCACCTTCCCCTATTGTTTTCAACACCAACGCTTCGGAGTGGGTGTTTAACAACGCTGGAGGTGCGATGGGTGCCATGTATATCATCCATGCGTCCGTCACCGAGTACCTGATCATTTTCGGCACTCCACTTGGAACTGAGGGGCACACCGGTCTTCACACTGCCGACGACTACTTCCACATCCTCCAGGGCGAGCAATGGGTCTTTGAGCCTGGCCAACTTACCAAGACGGCCTATGGTCCTGGTGATGTCAACCTCATGAAACGGGGTGTGGCGAGACAGTACAAGATGCACGAAGGATGCTGGGCTCTCGAATACGCTCGGGGTAAAATCGCACGCCGATTGTCGCGGTTTCGAGTTAACTGAAGCGCTCCCTCTTTGCAGGTTGGATCCCGTTAATGTTGCCGTTCGGCTATGCTGATGCCTTTTCCTCTACCCTGGACTACGTGACTTTGTACCGTACTACCGTGTGGACTGCCCGAGAGATCATTAAAAACCTCCTCATTGGAAAGATCTAGGTGATTTATGGGTTACGCCCATTTTGTTTCTATACTATAACGACAAGTAGGACTTCTACATAATGGCAAAAATTTTGAGCGAGTCTGATTCGCCTTCCCACTTCGCTGTGTCGCTTCGAGATAAAACGTCCGATGGTGACATCCCTTTCAGGCGCATTGGATAGACATAGATGTCAATGAACGTTCAAGAGGGGTGTTTTGCCCCGGGGTAGAGCCCGAACGGCCAAAACCACGCCTGACCCCAAGTTCCTGTCCTTTGTACCGTTTGACATAAGTCATGCGCAAATCCAAAAGCCATTTACAGGTGCACCGTATCCTACCCTAGACTGTGCTGTGACTTCAAGTGAGACGCGTGTTTTGCGGCTTTAATTAAGTTTGTGAGCGTCCGCAGGTCCGCCACCACGGACTCCCGTGGGAGTGTTACACGTCGGAAGCAGAAATGGCAGTGGGTTGTCGCTCTCCACAAGTTGAACCTGGCGCGCATTTCGCAGACGCGAGCCCAAGTCCTCGTGAAATTGGTGCCGTGACTAATGCGTAATGCAGTAACATAAAGTTTCCTCGAGCTCCACAAGGATTGAGGGAACGATGCGAGCATAGAAGGCTCTCGTTGATCCGGTACGCGAGACGCGGAATGGGATGGAGAGAAACCACAGTGAGTAAATGCCCTCTCGAACAAGGAGAAGAACAATACAAGTCTGAGTAGAATGCGTTGCGGCAAGCAACGTCAAGTACCGTCACGGACTCAATCTCACCTTTGCACCCACCCGCGTCATATTGTCTACTGTCTTTCCTGAACTCCGAGAACCCATTTTCATAAGCGCGTATGTCGTCTACTCACCTCGATTATGTGGCGGAGCAGAGTTGTCCCCTGGTCCCCCCCCTGGACCCTTGGGATATCCGCCCCACCGTCGAACGGAGAACCAAGCCCTCTTGGCCGTTATGATATGCCGTGCTCGTGGTGGTGCGTCTGCCAATCAGATGCGCCCAATCAACACATTCGCCGACTGTCCCACAGACTCCACGGTTCTGTGGGTTCGAGGCGTCGCAGTCCAGTATAAAAAGGCTGCCAGGTGGCTCAGGATCCATAGCCCCACAGCTACTACACTCCTCACACTTTCTCATGGATTCTTCTCTCTACTCATCCTCTTCGCCCTCGACTTTCAAGCAGCTCAAGGTCGCCGTTGTCGGTGGTGGCATTGGCGGACTCTCTGCTGCTATTGCCCTTCGACGCGCTGGTCATATTGGTTCGTCGTCGTGACATGCAAATGCGAGCGATGTATCTAATAATTTTGTCCTTGTAGTCGAGATCTTTGAACGCAGGAGTTTCAACGTCGAAGTCGGTGCCTCCCTTTCCTGCGCCGCGAATGGTAGGTTCTGCGCCCACAATCATGCGTTAACGCCCAACGCTGACCATCGCATGTCTCCCGTTCAAGGTACCCAATGGCTCCGGGAGTGGGAAGTCGACGTTTCGATCATGAAACCCGTTGTTCTCCAGAAGCTCGTCATGCGCGAATGGGAGACTGGCCGTATACTCAACCAATACGACCTGAGCGAATACGAAGCCACTTGGGGTGACCCGTCCAACATGTTCTACCGCAAAGATATGCACTTGGGTCTTCTCCACGCTGCGACCTCGGAGGAGGGCAAGGGCGTTCCATGCAAGATCGTCATTGATCACATGTGAGACTATCCATCTACCGTAGGCTGTGCGCGTCAAGGAATTGACTTCCCCACCAGCTGCGAGGCCGTCGATTACGAGACCGGCACAGTCACTTTCAAGAACGGTCGCACCGTGACCGCGGACATTATTATTGGCGCAGATGGCATCAGGGTGAATACGCATTACTCGATCAACTTCGACGGGTTGCTGAAACAGCCCTTCCAAGTCCGTTGTCCGTGGACAGATTGGCGTTGTTCCGGACACACGCGCGGGAGCACAAACCTGCTACAGGTGTAACGTTCTCGCTGAGGACGTCCGACGTCTCGGTCTTGTTGATTATTCACTAGACCCTGCCATGTGAGTCCGTCACAACAGGCAAGCATTCACCACTCCTGACGTTGCTCTCAGTCAATTCTGGGGAGGTATGCCTGGGGAGAATGGACGTAGCAAATACTACAAGATCGTCATGACCTCCTGTTCCGGAGGAGATGTTGTGTCGTTCTACTGTGGGTGTCCGTTTGATCTCCATCCTTGATTCGATCGCCCAACGTCTATTTTTAGGCTTCATGCCCTCAGAGTTGACGAAGCACCACCAAGAAGGATTCGAGTTCAAGGAGGTTCCAGCGGAAGAAATTCTGCAGGGCGACTATCAAGAGTTGGATCCCGACTGTGTCAACTTGCTGAAGAACTCCATCGAGCGTATGCCCTGGAGATTGTACATTCACCGACCGTACGAGCACTGGTACAAGGGCAAGGCATGCCTCCTCGGTGACGCCGCGCACCCAATGATGGTAAGTAATGCCCATCCGTCTGTCCGATGAACAACACTCTGAGACTCGGTGGCCCAAATTAGCCGCATCAATCCCAAGGAGCGTGTCAGGCTCTCGAGGACGCTGCTGCACTCGGCATCATCTTCTCCGATAAATACAGCTTCACCAATAACGTGGAGGCCGGACTCGCCTTGTACGAGAAGATAAGAAAGGGGAGAGCCACCAGGGTCCAGCAGTCTAGCGCCAGAGCCATGGAGAACCTGAACGAACGGATTGGGTTCACGAGCCTGAAACCACACGGTGCATCTCTCGCGGCCGCCGAGGGCAAGCTGACGAGTAAGCACCCCTCTCTCTCTTACCGCGAACGTAGGGTCCTAACACCTCTATTACAGTCAACGAAATGAACGAGTACAGAATGCATGATCACATCGCTGCCGAAGTTGGCATTGAGCGTGCCTCTTAGGCGACTGAAGCTGGGCGTGCGTGCTCTGCAGGCCATCTATTATCTTTCTTAGAACACCCTCTGGGTGGATCATGGTATATATGTAGAACGAATCTCATATTTCACATGACGTACTAGTACACGCAAATAAATATTCGAATATCTACCTCCTGCTTAAATACCTTGACTGAGACGGGAAGAAAGCGAATGTGCTCGCCGGGACGGCCCTTGCCATACAGACCTCGATCATCGCCGCTCTCCTACTCACTGGTGGGTGGGCTTGGAACTCCAGAGTCTGGCGTCCTCTCTGATCGTTCCATCACCGAAGCAACCGGGGTACCCCCAGGCACAACCAAGGATGTAACTACTATCGTGGGTATTGCAGTCTTGACCGGGGTGGCTTTCACCTACAAGGCCTCAATTACAGATTATCTTTGCACCTTATCTCGTTTCCTCGACCTTTGCTCGGGGTCCCCCAACTCAGACGAGCATACTTTGCTGAAAATCCCAGCAAGTAAGTGGTGGTGTACTATGACACTATTGGACTGCATGCCTCCTTCCACACCAACGACTTCATCCACATGTTCGTGGCGGATTTTCTACGCAGCTCTTGCAGGGCTGACCGTGACGACTGTGCACAGAATCAGCCACGAAGGTTCCGTGGATGTTATCACTCGATGCACTACGATCTTCAAGGAGACATCATCACGGTTTGTTTAATCAACCAGGAAGAGCAAGTCTCTAGCGCGGAAAGTCCAGGGGGTGAAAACAAGACAAGAAACAGTTTTCGATGCTGCGTGTGTATGCCATAGGGGTTCGGCCACGCGTTTCCATAGACCAGGAACAACAGAACTACAGAAGTTGTAGACGATAAGAAATCGTTAGTCCCTCCACCAGACGCTGGTGTGATGGTTTAAAAATTTCAGCATTTTACCTAGTGGTGACAATAACGAGCGCCGTGGATCCGAATGTACCTACGCCCATAATATGTAATCGACCTCGCGGTCAAAGCACGGCAGAATGAACCTAGTCGACACGTTTCGAGCTATTACTTCATCCCGATTCTAGGGCTAGATAAAAACAGATGGTTTCGCACCTTTGAGTCGCCTCTCGACCTGACCCACTGGTCACCCAAATTTCCCGACCGTTGTTGCTTACTTCGAGTTCATCGCTTTCGCGGCCATCTTCCTGATTGAATTCCGACCCAAGTCATGAAATCACTCTCACGTTTACGGTCCACCAACTCGATCGGACTCCTCTCAGCCAGCATTTCCAAAACTTTTTCCTTCGTCGTTTCTTCTCAACGAAATGCGACAACCTCAGCGAACCAAGATCCGTGCGTATGGTTCTTTGCGCTGCACGAGCGTTGTTCGGGGATATAATGGTTCTCTGTTCTGTAGACGGGAAGAACCGCATATAGCCATCCTCGGGGGAGGGATAACAGGACTTTCCGCTACTTATCACCTCGCGCGAAAGTACCCCGCGACTAGAATCACTCTGATAGAGGGTTCGGATCGCGCAGGTGGATGGCTCGATTCCCACCGAGTTGATGTGGGGGCTGGTACAGTCTTGTTGGAAAAAGGCCCTCGTACTTTAAGGTCTTCTTCGAAGCCTGCCTTGGAACTGGTTCGTGCGTCACCTCTTGCGTCCGTATTCGAGCTGAAGGCAGTGTACACTAGATCAACCTCCTGGGATTGGAGAATGAACTCCTGACAGTCGCTAACTCCGAACCAGCAGCCCAGACACGCTTCCTATACGTTAACAACTCCTCGAGTGGCCTTAGCCCGTTACCTAGCCCATCCTCCCTGTTATCATTCATAACATCTCCGGTCAGCGGAAAAATATTCGGAGGATTGCAACGCGACTTCTGGACGGCTTACAACCGACCAAACGTCGAAGACGAATCCGTCGACGCCTTCTTCACTCGGAGATTCGGTTCGGAGTTTGCTCGTATTTTCGCTAGCGCGTTGGTGCATGGAATTTACGCGACGGACTCGAGGAAGTTGAGCTTACGAGCGGCTTATCCAATGTTGTGGAACGCAGAGGCTTACGGTAGCGGGAGTGTCGTATGGGGCGCGCTGAAACCCAAACCGAAGAGACTTGTGGACGATTCGTCCTCTTACGAACTAGGGAACTCCCTGCCCGAGCTGATGAAGAATGCTGCCGTGTATAGCTTCAGGGGTGGTCTCTCTACTCTCTCGAATGCTCTGGTGTATGCGATTAAATCGCGGAACAACGTCGAGATCCGGACAGGAGACCTCATCTCCTCGGTGAACCTCGGCGAGCCTTTCAGAGTTTGTTGACGTCCCACCCAATCATCCTTGAAACCCGTGTTTATTTGCTCTCTCCTCTTCCTAGATCATAACAAAGTCCGGTTCGGTCGTATCACCAACGCACATCATCTCCGCTCTTCCCGTCAAACAGCTGGACGCTGTATTACGTGCCGCCGACACCGAACGTAACGACACCCTCCTCACACTGACCTCTTCCCGAAGTCCCGAATCCTCAACCATTCATGTCACAAATTTCATCTTCCCGCCCTCAAAGAAGCCGCTTCACCCGCTCGGGTTCGGGTATCTCATCCCTCGACCTGTGGAAGGCTACGAGTCGGAAGAAAACTCCCAAGGCATGCTCGGGACAATCTTCGATACCGTCTCGATGGGCAGACAAGACACTGCTGACGGCTATACCAAGATGGGAATCATTTCCGGAGGACCCTACCCCTCGGCATCCACCGGTCCCAACGTCGACGTGCTCCTGAAGGTTCTGCGAAAGCACCTCGGTGATCGTTACGAGCTTCCAAACCCAATTTACTCTATGACAACGGAGTGCAAGGAGTGCATACCGTTGTTTGAACCAGGACATCTGAAGTGGGTGGAGAAACTAAGAAGTACACTGAAGTATTACGGCGAGAACAAGGTGCAGATAATCGGGGCTGGTATCGGCGGGGTCAGCATTCCGGACTGTATAGAACAAGGACGGAGTAGTTCAGTCGAGATTACATTGTAATGTGAAGTTGGGGTGTAGGTCGGAGAGGAAGAAAGTGTTCCATGTACCTTCCAGAGAAGGTGAATAAAATAATAAAAACCCAAGGGTGGGGGAGATAAAATCTCATCTGAAGCTGAGCCCACCCGATGGCGCGCGCAGATATAAAGAATGAGCATTGGAGGTTTTACTTGGCTTCACCATCCATTACGTCTTCTACCGCCTGCCCCACCCACGTCTCAAAGATTGAAACATCTAATAGTCCGTCCTCGTCAAAGAGTTCGTTATATGGTCGTGTCTTGGACGCCTTTCCCTTGGCGAGTAAGGATTTACCGCTAGAAGCTGAGCGGAGGTATGAGATGGTAAAGTTGTACGAGGGGCACGGTGGAGACTTGTCGGTGGATGGTTTAGGAAGGTGGGGTACTGTCTGTGAGGTAATCGTTATCCTTTCGGTCACGATCTAAGAGAGGGGGACAAATGAATCTAAGGCGTCCTTGGGTCTCAGGAGGCTCTGTGACTCACCCGTTTATCAAAGGTTTTACGCTTCCCCAGGAACACGATATCTCGCTCGATGAAATACGCGTAGAGCGTTTGCACGAGGCTCAAAATAACATACCTGGA
This sequence comes from Thelephora ganbajun, assembly GCA_014904855.1. Classification (NCBI taxonomy): domain Eukaryota; kingdom Fungi; phylum Basidiomycota; class Agaricomycetes; order Thelephorales; family Thelephoraceae; genus Thelephora; species Thelephora ganbajun. The sequence goes on from MU118029.1 coordinate 92,378, forward strand.
GGCCGTGCGGAGTGAGAGGGAGGATCATTAAGCATACGGAGATGGAACACCGTCGGAACGGGAAGTCCTGACGTACAAAATTACACCAGCCCACACGACGGGCTTAGATTTTTCGAAATCAATCTTCCAACCATACAACCCCGTCCCAAAAGCGACAAAGACAGACGACCAGCCTAACGCGAGCCGTACGTCCGTATGGATGAAGTTTGGCCGAAATAATTCGGGGTGGGAGAGGAACTAGAGGTGAGAGATAAGTCAGTCAGTCAGGCGACGAGAGTGGAAGAGACATACACGCTTGAGAGCGTCGTCGCAGGCGTTCTTGAGGTCGGAGGCATTCATGTTGTTGATTTTTGTCACGTCTTCCTCCCGTTGTTTGAGCTTTTCCTTGTCGGCTAAGACAGAGAGGGGACCGAGGGGACGTGCGGAGAGCTCTGGGGAGGAAGGTGACGGGGCAGAGCCGTTGGAAGCGGATTTCCTAGCCATGACTCTGACCCGGACGCTTTAGATATGGATGAAGGGGGGAAGATGAAAGGTGGGCGAGGCAAAGTGGACAGCGTGACGGTGCAGGGATCTCTTCTCTATGTGGGCATCTCCTCACTACCAAACACGGTCAACGTGGCACAGCCACGTGGCTGCCGTCTCTCCCGCTTTCCCGCCCCTTCAACACAGTTCCCCATCTGCATCATCCCCGACGCTTGCGACTCGGGCCACGCCTCCGTCGCTCTCTCGCTTACACCTGAACCTTCTTGAAACTCGCCGCCTGGATCTGATAATTTCAACGTATAGCAGTAAACCTACAAAACTCGCAAGCTTCAATTCAATACCTGCAGCGCCCCATACGTAGATATGTATGAAACCCGATTCTGACATTAGGTTTTCCTCCATTTAGTTCAAGCATTCCACATCTTCGATACCACCCATTCCTTCAGATCCACTTCACTCTTGTCCTTCAATGCCGTGTTTCGGGAAACTCCGGCCTTCTGAGCAGCACGGATGACATCGACGGCAATCTGAGCACTGATCTCCCGAATTCGCTCGATACGGGGATACACCAACCCATCATCTTCTTCATCCTTGGTCAATGAACGAGCCAATCCGAGGGAGGATGCCTCGACCATCGTATCTGTCACGGAAGACGCCTTGGCGAGAATACTTCCGAGACCGAGACCTACACATGTCGCCATAATTAACGTAAAGACCCGCATTGACGTTAGCCATATCGGACGAACCTGGGAAGATGTACATGTTGTTTCCTTGACCACCATACAGGGTCTTGTTTTCGTACTCGACCGGATCGAACGGTGATCCAGAGGCAAAGATAACCTTGCCATTCGTCCATTCGACCGCACTCTTGAATTCAACCTCTGACAATCGGACGGGGTTGGACAGAGGGAAAATGATTGGTCGCGGATTCAGTTCCGCCAAGCGTTTGACCACCACTTCGTCGAATGCATCCTACGTGAACGTGTGTTAGGACCATGTCTTTGAGCTTCGTCACGTCTCGATATACCTTGACGGTGGAGAGACCCAACAACGCAGTGGGTTTCACATAGTCAATGACATTGATGAGCTTCTTAATCGGTGGACCAGTGTAATCCTTGCGAGAGAAATCTAGGCGAAGAACAAGATTCAACACTACCGTTAGTTCAGAACTATTGAAGTGCACCAACATTTCTTGTGTTCGGGCAGTTTACCCCTTTCGTCGTACACAAGGCCCTGTGAATCGACGAGCCAGATGCGTTCGCGAGCTTCATCTTCGGAGAGGCCCTCGAGCTTGAAGAAGCTTAACAACTGCTTGGCCACGCCAACACCGGCGGATCCAGCTCCGAAGAAGAGGATCCTGTGTTCCTCGAGAGGTTGTCCAGAAGCAGCGGATGAAAGTCTTGCCGCATTGATGAAACCGGACAAAATGACGGCCCCCGTACCTTGTTGCCACACCAGAAAAGGAGGCATTAAACACACGATATTGGAACCGGTCTAGGCAGAGTACAGACCTTGAATATCGTCGTTGAAAGTGGTATATTTGTTGCGATAGAGTTCCAGGTATTTGAAAGCGTGGTCCGTGGAGAAGTCCTGGAGAAACGCAAGGACCCTCGTGGTCAGATGGATGAATCACATGGATGGTCGACGATACAGACCTCGAACTGAACGAGCAATTTCGGGAAATGAATCGACATTTCCCTCATGAATTCGTCCATGAACTCGGTCATCTCCTCATCGGACACCCGCTGGAGCGGAAGCAAACGGAACAATGGGTTAGATGTGACCGACGTCCTCCGCACCAAAGTGGAACGAACCTTCTGCCTCAAACCAAGGTACAAGGGATCCTCAAGGAACTTCTCATTGTTAGTTCCTAGGTCGAGGCAGATCGGAAGCGTCGACGATGGATGAATTCCAGCACCAGCAACATAGAGGGACAGTTTCCCAATGGAAATTGGCATCCCATTGACGCCGAGGTCGCCCAGACCCAAAATCCTTGATCCTGAATGGTTTAGCCCTTGCATCAGAAAACGATCGAGATGACCGGGGTTGTGGGTGACTGAGGAACGTTACCATCGGTTACCACAGCAATCCGGGCCTCCTCCGTATGCGGCCAGTGCTGGAGGATCTCTCCGATATTACCCTTGTCCTTAATGCTGACATACTGAACAACGAGATCAGCGTGAGGTCGCATATTTCGAACGGTTGTGTGGCCCACCAAACCCTCGGGACGCCTGTAGATGTGCGAGTAGTTGAGACAAGCATCGCCCACAGTTGGGGTATAGATCAAGGGCGTGATCTCAGCGAGGTGCTCAGCGCAGAGTTTGTAAAAGGCGTGGACGTTTGCGTCCTTGAGCTGAGACAGGAACTTGAGAGGATCGCATGATCAGCTAAGATCCCGCAGGTGGAAGCATCATGTCGAACACTCACAATGTACTTCTCGAGCGGGGAGCTCTTTGACCGCAACTGCTTCAAGGAGCGTTGAAAGTGGGTTGCTTCGTCATATGCGGGAGGTAATAAACCCTTCAAAGTTAGTGGTGTATCGAAACTGTAATGACTTGCGTGCCCGTCAGTGTGTTTGTCCTTTTGCCGAAGGACGTGATGTTTGAACCAGTAAGGGATGACTTTTGCCGAGGGAATTGTCGTCAACGATCCAATCAACATAGACATGCTCCTGAGTTTATACATCTCGAAGAAGGATGCGTACCGGCGACGTTTGGCACGATGATGGTCATTATATCTCACAGGGCCCGAGTCGAAGTATTCAGGGAGACGGACCACACCTGGGTTGCGAGCTTTTGAGATCGGGTAGTCTTGGAGATTGGGGATGGCAAGATGCTTAATTGTGACTCCAGCTTCTTATTCTCTTAACGTTTTTGTGTTCATCCGTCATGGGGTCCAACAATCTTCCCCAGCGACCTCCGTCATCGCCGATCTTTGTCTAGGCGGTTCCGGAGGCTCCTAGAGTGATGATCTATTCTGTCTCAGCGACAAGGATGTCGCCTCACTACCAACTTTAGTGGGGGAGATCCATGCGCGAGGATTAGTCTGTCTCGGAGAGGTATGATCAGCGGAAGACACGATCGTAAGATATCGATGAGATCGATATCACTGGTGGGTGTAAAATCATGGGGCTCGTCCGGGGGGTCAAGAAGCGTATGGTGGCCGAGTTTTCGCGACGGATCGGAATGGGTCGGGAATGAAGATTTATGAACGATCGAAGGTGCAGGGGAAAAGCGGGAGAGTAATTGCGCAAAAGTTCATATCAGGGATCGTCATAAGGATGGGACTGAATGTGTATGGATGAAAGAGTGGAAGCCGGGGTATGATGAAGATTATATAAGAGCTACGTGTGCGTCCGCGACTGCTAGTCATCCGATCGCAAAGAGCGGAGAGAGAGATACTTATCACAGAGAGGTTCCGATAGAACACGAACTTTCGTCTTGACATGGGGTGGTGCGTCCCAGGTTCTTGGACAGGGGACCTATCGGGCGAACCGGGTGAGCGACGTTGACTCGCGAGGAGCACCAGCGGGAGTGGCGTGCTTACCACTTGGACCATCACTGATATGACATTCGTTGCCCAGGCAGTACTGCCCGAACCTGGTTGTTGGCCACTTCTGGTCACCCCACAAGCCACCGAAATTGAGCCAATTACCGCCCTCAGTAGGCTCAACGGTTCCTCCGATTCCGGCACCGGGCGCAACGGAAATCACACCATTTGATGGAGTGTACCAGAAACCCCGGAAGTTCTTGGTGATGTCCCATGTGGGTCCCTTGTTCGTCTGGTCCTTCAAGAGGCCAAACGGTAAACTGTATTCATGGTCGCCCGATGTCTTGGCATCCGCAACCAACGATGAGACGATATCACGAACATTGACATAGGTGGAGACATACCGCATAATTGGCGTGGGTGCCTATTCCGGCGTAGGTAATAGGACGATCCCCACTCTTCTCCACGGCAGAGTATGTGTAGGCGGAACCACCAGAGTGCTCGGAATAGTAGACGATATCCGGAATGCCGTTGACGAACCGACCGTGGTGTGCTCCAAGTCCCCGACGTGATTACCAAACCTCAGACCGAGGACACTTGACGCCATCACGAGTCGGTCAGATGAAGGGCAACAGCCAATTATCACACTCACGCATTACCCAAGTTAAAACCGTAGAAGTAGAAATAAAAGGCATCGGTGATTCCCCCAGGTTTCTCCACGACGATGATAGTCGCAGGTGCAATACTGACGCCATCTACGGGCTTGCCGACGGTCGATCTGAAGAACTCGGTGTCGTGGGCGAGGACGTCGTCTATGGCGGTAAGGTCAACATTGTTGGCGAAGGTGGATAGGGTTTGGAGGGTGGGTGATCCGCCCACGGGTTTGAAGTCGACTTCGGGGATAACCTTGAGTAGATGGATCGCAACATCTGATGGCCAATATTGTTCGTCGGTGTGAAGGTACGTCAAAGGAGCGTATTTGAGGACAAAGTCCGGGAGATTACCGTCGCGCTTGATGGGGGCAGCATCGACGACGACTAGGGCCGTAAGGTAGGCCAGGATGGACGAGATGAGGACGACAACCATGGCTCGCTAAGTCGCGCGGGGACGAAGGGGTGCTTGTGCCTCCGGCGGGCATTATTTAAGCAGTCTGGGGGGCAGAGGAGAGAAGAGCAACCGAGGGCATATACCGGGGAACTGCCGAAGAAGGAGGTGACTCGAAGAGTGAAGAACGAACGAAGGCGTCATGAGAGGAATAGAAGCCAGAACTGTGTAACAGGACGTTTGGGCGTCAAGCTAGGCAAGGGCAGGAAGCAATCGGGCGCCGGGGTCTGTTGCATGCACCTTTGATGGAGACCACGAGGGTGGTTACTGGACATTGTATTCGGTAGCGCTGCGGATGATAGACTCGTGTAGGTCGTCCATACGAGTAGAGCGCGTGTCCACGAAACGTTTGACCCCGACACGCCCTCTGAACTGAGTGTTTCCATCAGTTGACCCAGTCAGGTGGATGTAGACCGCACAATGGTTGAGGCCTAGGCATGCCCCGAAGCTGAACTTCAAAGGTTCCCGGGACCCCAGGAGCTCCAAGTCCCAGGTAGATGAGCTGACGCGAGCTGATATGAGCGATCAACTCACATCGCAAAATCTGAGCTCGATCACCAAAAATTCCCTAATTCTCACGTGGCGTAATTTCTGGTCGTTCGAAATGATTACCTTCTGTCGTCAGGTTATGGAAGTCGCATGTACCCTAACCAACTGACTGATAACCACGTGGAAAAAACGTCTTACCATATGGAAAGAACGAATATTCGTCTTGTCACTGGTGTTCGCCCAACCAACATCTTTGACGAACTCTCCGAACTCATTCAACGAAGCTGATGAAAACCTGGACGCTCCCTCCTCCGCAGGAGAAGTCAGTAACGTCTCGGGAGACGGCGTGGAATCCTGGAAAGGGCAATGTAAAAAGCAAACATCTTTGCCTCCGTCGACATGGAGCGGTCCCACCGTTTGTGACTCCTTCAGCGGTTTCCATGTATTTAGACATCTCGAGCTCCAAACGTAGTCATATCTGTATGTCTGTTAAAATGCGATTACAATCAACCTCGGGCTTCCACTTCAGTCCGACGGTTTGACCGCCTTTGAGGAATCTTCACCAACGAATTTACACGTCGTGATCATTTTCTACTCATTTTTCCGTGTTTTCACGCTTCAATAAATACTCCCACTTGGAAGGATGCCGTTTTCGTGAGGTGGTTTGAGCGCTGCGAGCTCTGGAGTCCCGGGCTCTGCCGCCTGCCGGCCCTAAGCCTTGTACCGTAAGGCCTGATCGAATTACCTACGAGGTCATCATCGCACAGTAACCATCATCCGTCGTCCTCGCTCGGCGACAATCGAAAGATTTTAGAGCCATTATTACCGTGTACCCAGTCCGCAGAGGGATATAAGTAGGAGGATGCCTCCAACAATACCACCAGACCCTCAGCTCTGGGGTCCATCTGTCCTTAACCTTCAGGATATGCTCGCTCGTTCGCTCGCTTCGTTAGTCACTCTTTTCCTCTCTCTCTCCGCTCTTCCGGGCCTCGCCTTACCTAGCATCAATGATTCACGAGTGTCTGACCCCTGCGCTACAATTGCCGGTCAAAAATGGGCCGCCCCATCCGATGTTCGTGCTTGCTTCACTTCTTTCCGGGTCGACCCAGTTGAAAAGGCGAACGTGGGTGACAATTATAGCCTGCCTCACCTCCCCTTGTAACCATATTGACCTCTTCTGTTATTAGATCCTCACCGCTTCGACCAGGATCCTTGACTTCCATACATCCACCAACTATCAGATCAGGGCTCCCCAACCATTCACTGCTGACGTTCATGAGGATATCATCCGCGACCTCCAACGAATTAACGAGACAGAGTACGAAAATGACCTTGACCTCCACATTGACATTTCACGTTCTTTCAAGAAGCTGAACGATGGCCACGTCGTCTATATCAACTACTGTTACGACGGTGCGATACCTCCCCTTAATCACGCTGCCAATCTGCGTCTCGCTGACGCGAATCGAAGGTCTCTATAGTAATTTCATTCCTTTGCCCCTTGTCCACCTTACGGACAAACTTGGCTTCCAACATGTCCACATTGCTCCTGAGGCTTTCGGGGTTACCAAAGCAGAGTTCCACGACCAGATTGATTTCTGGCAGAATGCTCTCCCTGGAGATCTCAAAGGCAATCTCGAATCAGTACGTGAGCACGGCCATATTCTCACTTATTAAAACCCATAAGATTGGTAACTCAGCTCAATGGTGCCAAGGTCCTCTTGATCGATGGCAAGCTTCCATATGTGGCTGTCGATGAGAACGCTGCGATTACTGGTAGTTTTCAGGGCTTGGGGACCCGCCAGAACTCGTAAGTTCACGTTCGAGTTAGAACCAACGCGTAAAAATAACACGAACTTCTGATAGCTTCTTCTCGTCCTACTCGCGTGCTGCGGGTGGATGGACCTACGTTTTGGGACAGTTCGCCAGTCAATCCCTCCCCCTCAGCGACTACGTCGAGTTGACGATCTTGCGCGAGGGAAAGGTTTTACCCGAGACTTTCACCGTAAGCAACCTAGAACTCCCGACGAAACTCACCCAAGGTTCATTGCGTTTTGTACCCTTTAGGTCCCATTCCGTTCTCGCATTTCTACGTCAGCCGTGGCCTGGACCGACAGCGCCTCTTTCCGCGCTAAGAACTGCAAGGCCACCGCCGGTACCAACGGTGTCGACTACTACGCTTCCTCCCCTCCTAATACTACCGTTCAGGACAGCACCGCTCGTGCCCAACAGCAGCCCAAGATCTCTCCCGATGACCTCCGCAAGCACCCCTTAAATGTCATCCTCGATGCCACTCCCCCGTCCGACATCACTCTCCCGCCTGAACTTGTCCCTGCATCGCCGCCATTGGGCGGAAGCTACTCAGTCGCTCAGTTCTACTACCTGAACGAGACTCAAACTGGTGTTTTGGCTCTTGGAAGCTTCAGTGCCGCCTCATTCGCTGACTTGCAGACAAACCTCCTCGTGGGTCTGCAGAACCTCAAAGCAGCTGGCGCTAAACAGCTCATCGTCGACGTCACCAACAATGGTGGTGGATTTATTTGCGTTGCCCACTGGCTTCACCGTATCATCACCGGAGCCAAGAGTACTACGGAACCCCAGGCCGGTCTTTACACCGAAGCGCGCGACCAGCCTCTCGCGCGAGCCATCACCGCTGCCATCGCTAACGGGGCGGATCCTGAATTTCAGTTGTTGTATAATCCCACCAACTGGGCCTTTGGCAACAACTCTCTCTTTCCAGAGAAATACGACTGGCTTAAGGATCCCGTCAGGAAAGTTATCAACGACCATGAGGATTTCTTCAGTCAGAAGTTGGGCCAAGAGTGTCAGCCTTTCTCTATTGACCCCCCTGCCGAGGCGTTGTTCGATCCCAAGAAGACTGTTGTCGTTAGCAATGGTCGCTGCGCCTCTTCCTGCTCCTTGTTTTCCGTAAGTTTTCTTGTCCATCGTGGTTTTCCCGAACGGTGACTTTGATCATGTTCGGTCAGATCACTATGAACAAACTGGAGGGCACTAAGGCCGTTGTCTTTGGTGGCCGCAACACTGTGAAGCAGCAATACTGTGGTACTGTTGGAGGGCAGTCGACCAACTTTGCTACCATTAACTCTGAAATCAAGTCGGCCAAACTGAAGGGACATTCTCTATCCCCTCCCGACTTCCTTACCAACTCCGTTGTGGGTATCACATGGAGGCTCGGTTTCGGTATTTGGAACCCAGAACAGCCTGAGGAGTGGGAAGATCACCCTGCTAATGTTCACCTGGATTTAACCAAGGAGAACGTCAACAATCCCTTAGCTATCTGGAACGATGTCATCAAAGCTGTTTTCTGATTTCTCTGTAACGTACGCTCTGTTGTACGTTGTCCTCTCGCTCTCCTGTGTGCTGTTTAGACTATGTGTCACTATACCTGGAATTCCACTCCTTTTGCATACCACCGTGGCGCGATTTGGAAGTACGAGCGTTTACATGGTCCAAATGCCATTGACTGGGGGGTATAGAACGCGACTGGCGATGACGCGAGTAGTAAAGCAACCGAAATTCCGGCCACTTTGGCCGAGCTGGGTCAGAGGGGGACAAAAGTAGCATACAGTCTAGAAGACACATGTAGCAAGACAATACCGAAGAAAATACATACGAAATACAGCGATACAAGCTAGGAATAAGAGCGTTTGGGATGGCGATACACGACCTCCGTAGTCCCGATGGCGAATTCAGTCCCGAACTCGGAGGAGAGGTGTTTGTGGGGGATGGGCATTGCAATGAAGACAGAGACATTGCAGTCTGTAGTAGCCAGGTTGGACTGTGGTCCCTCGTTGGGTTCCGTCGGTTGCAGCTGGGCGTCGGTAGCCCTACTGTGGGATCCCCACCTGGCCCCTCTGCTCTCTGGGGCCTGCAGTACCAGTCTCTGACGAAGGGAGGGCCTACGGGTAGAGGGTTGATCGTGGTCGTACGTCAAGTTGAGAGGCTGTGGTAAAGTTACGCATTGGATGGTTTAAGAATGGAAGGGAAAGGAAGAAGCCGCAAAGTGTAGACGTACCAGGAGGTCGTCCCATTCTGAAGTGGGTTTTGGATATTTGTCGGCCCACACCTCCCATATTATAGGCCTCTCTGACCAGTACATTCCGAGGACGACAGGCTCTTGACCTTCAGTGGCCTGCTGAATCTGTTCCAAGCGTCGCAGGCGCCTCTCACGCTTATTATAATACAGAGTAACACAAGCTACCGCTGCGAAGAAACCGAAGAGTGAGACGATGGTCGTGAAAATTATCGTGAGTGGGGATCCTCCGATAACGATTTCTGCCATTGTGGTGGTGAAGGGGCTTGGGGGAGAACCTGCGCCGGTAGGGGGACGACCCTACGGGAGGGTGTGGGTGGGTAGGCGTGTGGGAGCCAGCCGAAGGGACGTATGGTGAGATGAAAACGGTGCGCAGCTGCCATCAATAAAGCCTCATGACGGCGAACAGGCATTATCCTAATATTAAACCTCATGTACCCCACACCGTAAATCATCCACACGGCGCTAGCAAGAAGGGTTCGATGCGCCGCTTCTGTCCGCGCGAAGGAGAGCTATCTCTCTGCGTCTGCTCTCGACTCGTATGTTTTCTTATACCATTCTTACTGTGGCTTTTCAGCTTCGATCACGTTACAAATCGGGCGCGTGGACGACCGTGCCGGATCAGCGGACCGGGGACAGATATTCCCCTCGATGACTGTTCTCTCGGTTCGGGAGGTTCGTTGCCCAAAGCACCCGCTGTCCTTTGGCTCGGCCTCCAACCCTCTGACTCTTAGCCGCTCTACTTCATAAGTGGCCGAGCAAGCCAGGAAAATTTCTTCCGCCTCTCCCAAGACGTGCTGGTAGTCATGCCAGACTACCAACTTCCAGTATCCATAGCCTTAACCGTTGTCGTCGCAATAAGTGCCACGGTCAACCTTGCCACTTCGAAGCAGGAGGGAAAGATTAAGCTCGACGGACCCGAGGGTGAACAAGAACACGACCCGTTCAATGTCACCACTCCAGAGGACGTCGCGCCCGGGGAACCGATTGACGGCCCTCGGTTTTGGTCCCGGGTAAGCACATGAACCCTTTCCGCTCTCTTCGCCCCCAGATGCGTATTCCTAATTTCATTTCCGCGAACGTAGATTCGTCTCGTCAAGTTTGTCCTTCTCCTCGACTTCATCGCTATCCTCATTCTACAAACGGTCTCATTCGGATGGTCGGTTACGACGCTCGAACCCAAGGACGCTATTGTTCCCACCTTAAACTCTTTCACGGCGCTATATCTGATCATTCTCGTAATTTTCACACTCAACCATGTCATTCCTGACGTGCACTTTACCCAAGTCGTTCACATTGCTGTCATCACGACAGTCGCCACTCTCATGTTCGGCTCGATCACAATCCTCCCTTCATCCGAAATCGTTATCTTGGGTCAAGCGGAGGACGCCGTTTCATGGGGCTTGCATTATGCCGTCGTAGGACTTTATGCGGCCGCCTGTGCTATCAGTCTTAGTATTCCGCGCGGCCCTGCCATGTACTTTCCTCCCGAACAAATCTATTCAGAGAAGACCGTCGCGTCTATCACCAGCAGATACAGGGACAATGTCTGTGGAATCGTTAGCGACTCTATCATCGGGATCCTTTTCTTCTCATATACCACAAAGGTACCCCCATATATGACGGAATACAATCAACGTTGCTTACCCGGTCGATTAAGGTTGTTATGCTTGGCTATACCACAGAAAGCCTTGAAATCGGCGACTTGCCGATCGTGTCGTTTGACATGCGTGCCACCCACCTGTTCCGGAGAATGAGGAATGCCACGAAAAACATCAAGCCTATGATTTTAGGCTGGAAGCCCAAACCTGGTTCGGGTTGGCAAGTTGGAATTCGCCTATTCAAGTTGAATTCATTCGTCATCCTCTTGGAGATCTCTTTGGCCGCTTTTTCCGCCGTGTTGTTCTACTCCCCTGCATTCTTTTTGAGACGCCTCGTTGAATACCTCGAGACAGACCCTCAGAGGTCTCACAGAGGATGGGGTATTGTGTTTGCCCTGGGTCTTTTTGTTAGTGGCGTAACCCAGACGTTGGGTGGGTGTTTGGTCCCTAGATTCGCGCGAGTACCGAATAATTAACGTCGTCCTTCAGCCACCGGTCAACTTTGGTCCATCAGTACCACGACTCTCCAGGTCAGGTTACGTGTGCAACTCAATTCCATCTTGTTTGCCAAGACGCTGGTCCGAAAGGATATTGCTTCCACCGGGTCAAATAGTCCGGCGGGAGATAAGGGCAGTAAGGATGGTCCAGCCCCTGAAGGGGATGCAGAAAGGAAGGACGAAGATGATTTCTCTTCAAAGGCGCAGATCATGACCCTCATGACCACAGATGTCGATCGCGTCAGTGATTTCTCGTGGCACATGTTCACTCTCGTCGGTGAGTCGACCTTTTACGGGAAAAAATGTCCGAGGGCTCAGACCATCTACAGACGCCCCAGTTGAGTTCGTGGTCGGAACTATCTTCTTATACAGCTTGCTCGGTGTCTCCTGTCTGTTCGGATTGCTCGTGACATGCTTGTTCATCCCGTTGAACCACTTCGCTGGAAAGGTCATCGTGAACGCCCAAGACAACCTCATGAAAGCGAGGGACGAGAGGGTCTCGTTGATGAATGAGATCCTGGGAGGAATTAGGATGATCAAATTCATGGCTTGGGAACGCAGCTTCGAGTCTCGCGTCCACAAAGTTCGTCGGAAGGAACTCAAGTACCAAAGGAGGAACTACTACATCGAGGTGAACTATTTGCCGGGGGGGGTATGAGATCTGTGTTCTCACTCTTGCTTTCAGGTGCTTTTTAACGCCATCTGGAGCGCCTCCCCCATTCTCGTAACCCTTGTGTCTTTTTGGCACTTTACTGTCGTTCGTGGTCAAACCCTCACCCCTTCGGTTGCTTTCACATCAGTAAGTCTCATAGTCGAAAAGCAAGGCCAGAGCTGATACTTGTCAATCCTAGCTTGCTAGTGAGTGGTTTCACAGCGTTTGACACGCGTAATTCATCTGATCGGAATAGTCTTTGACGAGATGAAGTTCGCTCTGAATGCGGTCCCGGAGACCCTCATCAATGTGTTGCAGGTACAAAGTTGTTCCCAGGATTTGTTACCAAAGACTAACTCAGGACCACCCGCAGAGCGTCGTCTCTCTGCGCCGTATCGAAAAGTATCTTATTGGCGCCGAGGTTTTGCCCGTTCCTCCGGCCGAGGAACAAGACAGCACCATCGCCCTGCAGAATGCCACTGTCACCTGGCCACAGGAGCGCGCGCGTTCTGCGAGCAGCTCATCTTCGGCGGCCGCTACTCCGAAGACCAAGTTCGTCTTGATGGACCTCTCTATTACATTCCCTCAAGGGGAGTTGTCGCTCATTTGTGGGAAATTGGGGTCTGGTAAGACTCTTCTCTTGTTATGTGAGAATCCTTCCAGAATCTCTTCGTTTGAGTGTGGCTGAGATTACTCCGGAAAAAGCGCTTCTTGGAGAGGCGGATGTTTTGACCGGACAGGTTTTGTGTCCCAGGTCCCCTCCAGATGCGATTGCCTCCTTTCAAGGTGAAATTCCGTCGCAGGACAGATGGCTTCGACCCAATGTTTGCGCGTATGTTCCTCAGGCCGCGTGGTTGCGAAACGCCTCGATCAAGGGTTTGCACATCGTTTCTCACCTTTCATGCAGACCTAAACCAACGTTTTAGATAACATCCTTTTCAACCTTCCTTATGTCGAGGAACGGTACCAGAAGACCTTGGAGGCTTGCGCCCTGATTGCTGACATGAAGATCCTTGAAGATGGCGACGAAGCAGAGATTGGTGAACGAGGTGTTAACCTCTCTGGTGGTCAAAAGGCCCGGGGTCTGTTTCACCGAAGGTTTATGTACATTATTCCAGTCGCTAACCCACCAACAGTGTCACTCGCACGGGCTGTCTATTCTCGTGCCTCTGTCTTGTTCCTGGATGATGTGCTGTCTGCTGTCGATGCTCACACTGCCGACCATCTCTTTAACGAGTGCCTGCGTGGAGAACTCATGGAGGGGCGCACTGTCATCCTGGTCTCTCATCACGTTCAGCTGTGCGCTCCCGGTGCCAGTTACATTGTCGCTCTCGATAATGGTCGTGTTCAGTTTCAGGGCGACCGTGAAGCATTCTACGCATCTGGCGTTATCAATGGTTTAGTCCAGTCTGGTGCTGTGGCTAGTCAAGAGGAGGAAGATGAAGCCAAGATCCCTGATGCCGAGGAATTGGCCGAGACTACTGCTGTCACACCTTCCGAAACGAGCTCCGTGGCTGCCCCGTCTACTCTCGTCGTGGACCCTAAGCCCGAAAAGAAGAAGGTCCCGAGGAAACTTGTCGAAGAAGAGAAGAGAGCCGTCGGTCGTATCGGCAAGGATGTTTGGTTGACTTATATCCGTGCTGCCGGCGGCCCCTGGTATTGGATCATCTTCTTCAGCTCACTCATTCTCGCCACCCTTGGACCTATCGCTGAGAAGGGTTGGATCACAAAGTGGGCTGGAGCGACGCTGCGTGATGAGGTCCCGAAGAGTCCAATGTGGTACATCAGCATTTATGCTGCCATTACTGGTGCCAACGTGGTCTTCGCGACTCTGAGATGGTTCATTCTCTACCGAGGGTCTATCCATGCCTCTGTTATCCTTTATGAGCGACTTCTGGAATGTGTGTTGTTTGCGAAGATACGATTCCATGATACCGTTTCGAGGGGCCGACTTCTAAACCGGTTCGGAAAGGACTTCGAGGGTATCGACAGCAATCTTTCGGATCATTTTGGCCGGAGCATTATTAACGGAATGTCCGCCTTCGCGACGTTCGCTACTCTCAGCGTTGTCGGCGGTTGGCCGTTCGTCGCTGTCACGCTTTTGGTCAGCGTTTTCTACTTCCAAGTTGCAAAGGTTTATGGACAAACTTCTCGAGATATGCGCCGATTGGGTACGTTGCACAGGAATTTGGTAGAGATGACAAGGTATTGACCTTGCGACAGATTCTGTTACCCGTTCTCCATTGTACTCGTTGTATGGGGAGACTATCGCTGGGGTCGGCGTCTTGCGCGCTTTCGGGGCATCGTCCAAGTTCATGAGGGACATGCTTCGATGTGTCGATACGGTACGAGTTGAAGTCCTGGTCTGCCCTCCCACCTCAACTGACGACCCAACCAGAACTCTAACCCGTACTACTGGATGTGGGGAGGTAAGCACTGTTCCTCGACCCTAAACGACCGCCATTATAACGCATGATTGTACAGTGAACCGATGGATCTCTTCTCGTTTCAATGTTCTCTCGAACTTCGTCATTGGCTGTGTTGCCTTCATCGCAGTTTTCTCGTCCATGGACGCTGCCCTCGCCGGTTTCGCCTTGACGTTCTCCACGACAATCACCAACGATCTACTATTCATGGTTCGGCGATTTGTCGGTCTCGAGCAGGCGATGGTACGACGTTGTTTCTATGATCACGGCCACGGCCCTCACTCATCTCCCTTAAGGTCGCCGTCGAGCGAGTTAAAGAATATTCAGAACTGGAACGTGAGCCTCCCGAGCTCGTCGAGCCCCGGCCTCCTGCATCTTGGCCTACTACCGGACGTATTGAATGCAAGGGTCTCATCATTCGGTATTCTGTGCGCTCTCAGTGCCATGGCGATTCAACGAAATTGGCCGCTGACGGGCTTTATCTTTAGCCCGAGCTGCCAAATGTACTCCATGGTCTGACGTTCGAGATTAACCCCGGAGAGAAGGCAAGCAAACTTGGCGTTGGCGAGCTCTGGGAACGTTCGAACTCATGGAACTTGGTGCTATAGGTTGGTATCCTTGGTAGGACCGGTTCCGGGAAGAGTACCCTTGCGTTGTCTTTCTTCCGATTTGTAGAGGCCACTGAGGGGAAGATTTTGATCGATGGAGTGGATTTATCCAAGGTCGGTCTTACGGACCTTCGAAGTCGATTAAGTGAGTTTCAACTCCTTTCCTTAACCTGAACGACTGTTGATGGATTCTGCAGCGATTATTCCTCGTGAGTATCTGCATTCATGTAGATGGGAACTACCTTAATCCCTTTACAGAGGACCCGACGATTCTTAGCGGAACTTTGCGTTCCACCCTTGATGTCTTCGACGAGTACGAGGATGCAGATATCGTAGGTGGCCGTCAGCTGTCGACGATTTTGTAGTGCTCAAAGTTTTCCAGTTCGAGGCGCTCCGCCGTGTACATCTTATTCCAAGTTCTGAGGAAGAAGATCCAGTTGCTACGGTCAACGCCAACGTTTTCCGTGATCTTGACTCTCCCGTATCTGAGGGTGGTGATAATTTCTCCACCGGGTAAATAGGTCTCTCGTTCCTAACGAATTACGCTGAAGCGTCTACCCAGAGAGAAGCAGTTGCTTTGCATGGCTCGGGCTATCTTGAAGAGGTCCAAGGTATTGCTTATGGACGAGGTACGCAGTATCACCCTTCAATGTGGTTCGGATGATGCTGACGGTTGCCCACAGGCTACCGCTAGTGTTGATTACGCTACGGATGAATTAATCGGAAAGACCATCAGACAGTCAGCGACTTCCTCCGATCTCACACCCAGAGATACTGACCGAAACCTATTTAGCGAGTTCGCTGAAAGCACAATCTTGACGATAGCGCATAGGCTGCGGACCGTGATAGATTACAACCGAGTTGTGCTTCTCGAGGACGGAAGAATCATCGAGTTTGATACCCCGGCGAACCTTTTGGCAAACCGCGACTCAAAATTCTATGCTCTTTGTAAAGCTACCGGGAAGGAAGAATTCTCGACGCTGAAGAGGCTTGCTGGTGTCACTGGCATTACCAGGGAGACCACTACGGCCTCGACTTAGTCCCCCTGGGACTACAAAATTGTCATGTACTACTTAGATTGCTTTCTCGCCTCGTGGACTTCATGCTCCCCTGGGGTCCGACAGAAACCCACATTCCAAATACATCGGATAGAACTTTGTATTATACAGCACTAGACCTCCGCGCCGGGGTGAATTTTGATGGGAGTTCACCGGTACCATTGCAGAAAATTTGCGTTCTTATGGGTGTTCGGACGCGCTTTCAGCTACTGAAAAAATATATACGCCCGGAGAGAAGTAATAGCAATACAGTAGGGTAACACAGTACAGGAAACCAAAAGACAGAAATCTACTCTTCCTGAGAATCCTTCTTCTTGGTCTTTGATGGAAGGAGGGCTGGGTCGATATGTGGGACAACACCACCCTGCGAGATGACGACATTACCGAGGAGCTTGTTTAATCTAGAGAATTAAGAGACAAGGTCAACAAACTGATACAAAGTGGGCGGCCGAACGGAAGGGAACGTACTCCTCGTCGTTCCTGATGGCAAGTTGCAAGTGACGAGGCACGATACGTTGCTTCTTGTTATCACGAGCGGCATTACCAGCCAACTCCAAGATCTCAGCAGCGAGGTACTCGAGAACAGCAGCAAGATAGACTAGAGAAAGGTGGCGAATTCAAAATCAGCCTAAATGAAATGCGCCAAGGTTGAAAACAAGCGTACCAGGAGCACCAGCGCCGACGCGCTGAGCGTAGTTGCCTTTCTTCAAGAGACGGTGGACACGACCGACCGGGAACTGAAGCCCAGCCTTGACCGATCGAGATTGTTGGGACTTTGTGGGATCGGCGCCGGAGGACTTCCCGGACTTAGACTTTCCGCCAACTTTTCCAGACATTGTGGTGGTGGTTGGTGGAGTTGTTAAGGGTGGTTAAGGCGAAAAAGAGGAGTGCAGGAGGCGGATACGACGAGGGGAATTGTCGAGGGAGGGCTAAGGATCATTATGGCTCCCTTTTAAAGCGCGCCAGGACGCGATCACGTGCTTTCGTTTGTCCTTTTGATCGAAGGCCACGGTTAGTGTACCGGGTGGACAAACAGGTGTAAACATTGTCACGTGAAGCGACGCAATCAGATTTGTATATAACTCTAGCGCGTGTTTCTTGCTGTCGATCCTTCAGTTCCCCTCGCCCCGAGAACCCTCAACACCCTCAGTAACCCGCTACACACCTCATTTCAGTTATCAAATATGCCAGCTAAGCCAGCTTCTACTGCCGGAAAGGCCCCTGCCTCTACCGCCTCCAAGGCTCCTGCCAAAACCACTTCGGAGACCAAGGCCAAGAAGGCCACCAAGACCTCTTCTACCGATACTGATGGTAAGAAGAAGAGGAGAAAGACCAGGAAGGAGACTTACTCCTCCTATATCTACAAAGGTATGCGCTTTTTTATTTTCGACGCGACTTGTTTGGATTTATAACCTCCGCACTTTCCAGTTCTCAAGCAGGTTCACCCTGACACTGGTATCTCGAACAAGGCTATGGCCATCTTGAACTCGTTCGTCAATGATATCTTCGAACGTATCGCCACCGAAGCTTCCAGTACGTGTTTTCCTCTTCTGACCGGCTCTTCCAGGAACGGCGTATCCTTACGAACTTGTACTTTTGTAGAACTTGCGTCATACTCGAAAAAGTCCACCATCTCATCACGAGAAATCCAGACCGCCGTTCGTCTCATCCTTCCTGGTGAATTGGCCAAGCACGCCATCTCCGAAGGGACCAAGTCTGTGACCAAGTTCTCGTCTGCCGGTGCCAAGTAAACTTTTTCTCTTGGACGGTTTTCTATTGTGTATTTTATTCCCGTTTGTATTTGTCGATTTTTTTTCCCCTTTGCTATGATATAATCTGACTTAACATCCAAGTCCTTGCGTGATAGTAAGGGCGAATGTCGAGGCCCAACGATCGTCTCGATTGTTTCGAATGGGTTTCTACCACGAATGATTGTCAAAGGTACAGATACATGAGGGTTCGGGATTGTTGTGTTGCAAAAAAAGACTAGGAAGTGCGTGTGAGATTGGCAAGAAAACGTTGTACGACGTGGAACGCCAGAGAGAAAGCGGCTCTAGCTATTAATAAATAGTCAAATACATACGCCAACCCTCCACTCACGACCCGCAGAATGATGGAAGTTGGGTAAGGTGGGACGGGCGCCGAAGTGGAGGGCACGATTGAAGGAGCGGGTGACTGCGATTCACGTTGATTCTCCCTGTTTGCGCAATGGGGAAAGAAAAGGGAATGGAAAAAAAAGGTATGAATGATGAATTCCCCCAATGAAAGAATCAGGAAGGCTCGAAGTAGGTTTCTCACAGCTTAGCCCCCTCGGTTTCGTCGCGAAGGTTCACGAGTCCAAGCATATGGTCGACGATCTGCCCGGGCGTATTCACGTGCCAACTCGCGAGCGTCCTCTTGCTGCTCACCCCTACGGCCGTCGTGAACACCGCTCCTTGAGCGATCGCCAATTCCACCGGCTCAAATTTTCGGCGTGGTTCTAATTGGGTCACTGAGATCGGCGGTTGCAGGGTAGCCTTGGGTTCATCTTCTGGAAAGAGGATGAGAGCACGGAACATGTCCTCGTCCGTCTGGGTATCGATGGGTATAAATACGTGCTGATACACGATTTGTAGGAAGGAGAATTCGTACCTTATCATCTCCGGCGCAGAAGATGAACTCGGCATCTGGGTTGGTATACAAAATCCTCTTGACGATCTCACCCTATAGGAGGGTGATAAGGATCAAAGATCATCCCTCGCGAAACAGGAACAACGAGACCGACCTTGTTGATCGCGATAGGTCTGACCTCCAAGTTCTTCTTACCGACAAGGACTATCGATCCGGTGATCAGTAACTTGCGATTAAAACATCAAAGCCATCCAGGGACGCAACCGGGCATGCAGAGAAAATGGAAGGGCAGATAGAAGAAACAAAAAACGGACCACAAGAATCCAATCGCGGAGAAAGGGAATCCGAGACTAAATTAGATGAATGTATTCTTATCAAACCGATTCACCTTCAATCGGTCGCTTTCGCGACAAGTTGTTCTCGAGCAGGTCTTGACACTGCCTGCACTGGAAGAGACCCCATTCTGGATCCGAAGCGCGGTAGTGCCAGGTGATCGAACTCTTCTTGACCTCGATATGGCTTCCGGTCGTCCTCTGCAGATAGAGAAAGATAAAACACACACACACATGGGGAGGGTAGAACTTACTTCAGTGTAGTACTTGAAGATCTCCTCGACCTCTTGCAACCAACTCATATCCAGCACCTCGGTGAAATTGGTCCACTCAATCTCGCCAGGGGCACGCATGAAACCACCATGCTCAGCAGACATGCCGAGCCCCTTGATGTGTCCCAGGTGTTGTATCAAGAACTCTGCATCGCGACCGGAGATAATGTACACCAAGTTCTTCGGGTCCGCGCACAGTCGCTCGAGCGCCTCGAGGGTCGCCTCTGAGGGAACGGCCATACTTGGAGTCTTGACAATGGGGGTCAAGGTACCCTACCGACGGAGAGAGAAACATCAGACTGATCAAAAATTCATCCCTAGGGGTTTCTCTGAGTGAGACTCACATCGTAATCGAAGAGGAACAGCCTCTTCTTCGCTTTGAGGTAATAGTCCTCCAACCTGTTCTTCTCCATGAACGGTGTCTGCCTAGCCATGACGTTCTCGAGACCTATCTGCTTGAGAAGCATCTTGACCAAGGTGGCAGCCCACGAGTGACTAGTGTGGATGTTCACGACTTTGTACATCTTGTCATGCCTCTCAGCCTTCTCCTCTGGACCCATCGTGAGTCCGTGATTGATCGCAGCGGCGACATCACCGAGATTCCATGGGTTGATCTGAAGAGCCTCAGACATGTTGTTCGAAATACCCATAAATTCGGAGAGGACGAGTGGACTCTTCTTGGTTCTTTCCTGCGCAATGACGAACTCCATCGATGTAGTGTTCATACCATCGCGGAGAGGGGTGATGAGGGCGAGGTCAGCGACGGACAGAAGAGCGTAAAACTCGTCCTTCTTGATGGTCTGGTGGTAGTGGTGAACGGGAATGAAGTCCAGAGAACCATACTCTCCATTGATGTGAGCGACGACTTCGGACACTTGGCGCTCCAATTTCGGAGAATCTGTCAGGGCGGGAGAGGTGACCTGGATGAGGACGACCTTTCCGATCCATTGTGGGTAGTCCTGCAGTAGTTTTTCAAAGGCACGCAGCTAGACGTAGAAAATATGTCAGAGCCATGCAAAAAAAAACCCCCCGGGATAGGTTCCACGCTGACCTTTTGAACGACGCCCTTGACAACGTCGAGCTTGTCACGGCCGACAATGATTTTCTTGCCTTCATACAGAGCGTGAAGGGCATCAAGTTTTGGTTGAATCCCAGGACGAAGAATGTCTCGAGAAACGCGCGCAGAGTCGATACCGACAGGACTGTAGTTCACAGCAGCGACGTGACCCTCAACATCGATACCTTTCTGGTTAGCAGTGGTCTCGTAACCGCAAACCCGAATACAGGAAGAGATGAAGTGGCGCTGATAGGAGTAGGTTTGGAAGCAGACGAGATTCGCGCCGAGCATTCCGTCGAGAATCTCCCTTCGACCTGAATCACGCAGATGGTTAGCCGAAAGTGTTCAAACGACGTCAGCGATAAGCAAGCAGACTGACGAGGCAGGCATCTGAACACTTCAGAACTTGGCCAAGGTGTATGAACGAACAGGCCGATCACCGCTTCCGGGATCAGTTGACGTAAGAGTTTTGGAACGAGTAGCAGGTGATAATCGTGGACCCAGATTAGATCGCCAGGTTTATAGATTTCAGCTATTCTCTTCGCAAAGACGGCGCTGGTGGCCGCGTAGGGAGCCCAGTACTTATCAGCAGACGCATATTCAGTCGCGACGTCCTGCCATAAGAGGTAATGAAACAATGGCCACAAAGCTATTTGTAGAATTCATGTGTGAAATCACAATCCATGAAAGTAGAGGCGGTAGAAGCAACGTGTGGGAAACGTACTCTCTTTGCAATACCCCTCATAGTGTCCGTGGGCATCTTTCTCGTCAACCCAAACGGGAATATAGGTCGTCTTCCTCTCGTCGTCCGGATCGGCCTCCCGAGGTTGATAAGTCTGGAGGGATTTTTCCAACGCCAGACGATCTTCCTCTGAGATACTGCTCAGCGACACGGTTGTGTCCGGCTGATAAGCGTTCTGGATATCACCGGTCCAACCGATGATCAATTGTTCACTCGGGGCTTCGAGAGAGCGGATGCCGCTGATCATGGCACCGTGTCCATAGCGGACAGAAAGAGACCATTTGGATGATGCGGTGGAGTCCTCGGCTTTCGGTAGAGGAGTTGGTTCGGCCTCCGACTGGACGGTAAGGCCAAGGCCATCAACGACGGCAGGTTTGGTGGGTGGGGTTTGAGGGGGGCTCGGGAGGTTTCCCTTGGCCGTACCGTGCACGAGGGACGATACGACGGGGAGATAGTGGCATATATGGAGGACACGGCCAGAGAGCTTGATACCCTTAGCGGTGAGATCGGCTTGTTGTTGGAGGATGTGCTCGCGGATGTCCTCTAGAGGGACTTGGGTTGGAGAAGGGTGTTTAGAGAAGCTGTCCATGAAGATGAGAGAGGAGGAGGAAAAGGGATGGAGAGAGAAGGCAAACAGGTGATTAGAGTCTTATAAACGGATTTCCGAGGTGGCAGCACCGGAAAAGGAAGGTACGGGTGTCGTGTCATTAAGTGATCTGCGAATCTGCGTGAATGATGGGGTCAATGCATGCGAAGATTTACATATCGACAATACCAGGGCGAAAACATTTTGCCTTCCTCTTTCTCGTCTCCGCCGGCGCTGTGGACAGGGGGGGGGGGGGGGAGGTCGACGTCGGACCGTCAGATCGTGAATGGAACAACCCATCCGGGGAGAGAACGGAGGGATGATTCTGTTCGGTGAAACAGGAAAATCTTCAAATCGATCTCCCAACTTTTTGCCTTGCCATATCCTGCCACCCATCGCGATTTTCTTCACCCCACGTTCGTCCACCAACGAGCAATTACATATAATCCATCGTTTCGGCTGTCGGCTAGACGATCGAATGGAGGAATAGAGAAGATGAGACGATAAGATACAGCGTGTAGTGTATTGTGGGACAGATGCGTATGTACAGCCTCTGGGATATAAAGACATCTATCATGACGTGATATGGTACGTATGCGACTGTGACGTGGAGAGCAAGAAGAGCGACTGACGACGGGAAAACGAACAGAAAGCAAATAAACAAGCAGAAGTCGAGAGAGGGAAAGAAAGATAAGAGCAATACACAAAGTCCGTCATCCAGTCCACTTTACTTCTGTCACACCGACATGGAACTCGTCCTCAGTATGTGTCCGGTTTGGCATGGATCCTTGGTGTTGGGGTGGTTTGGGCATAGAAATTGTGACCGCGACGTGGAGGCTTGTGTCTGTTGGCGGACGTCGGAAGAATAGCCGGTGTTCGGGATTTTCCCAGAGAGTAGGTCGTGCGACACGGCCTTGGACGTATTGTTGTGGCACGCGAACAAGGGGAGAGGGAGAATAAGGGTATACAAGTGAGGCTGACAGGGGCTGTGACACTGATCAACCGACTGATCGACGACGACCGACCCGGGCTGACGGAAACATGAGACTCACCACTAAAGTATCCCAATCATTAACATTATTCGTTCGTTGTTCATCTGGAACACGCTGACTGGGTGCTGTCCAAACATCCCACAACTTCGGTTTTTGGACTGAAGGTCGCCTGACGGGGACAGAGGAACGTTGATAGTGCGGTTCCAGGGAATCTGGTAGTGGACGACATTTCTTGTAGATGACAGCGATTACGAGACCGAACACGATGAAACCGACAGCGATAAAAGCAAAGACGAGCGGAGGGGTGTTTCCTGGGTCGAATGGACCACTCCCATTCCCCCTATTACTATTGGACGACTGTGTGTCTGATGATGATGGGGACGCAGAGGAGTAGGGTTGTAAGTATCGTGTAACCGTCTCGTCGTGGGACATGGAGGGGGATAGGATGTCAGGGAGACGGAGGAGGGGAGGGAGTGTGGAAGAGAGGAGGGGCGGTTTATAAGTAAGGAAAGGAAGGGAGAGAATCGCCAAGTGGTCATGAACCGCGCAAGGAAGGCGACCTTCTTCTTCTTCCGTGATGGCGAAAGCCACTTCTTCTCTCTTCCATACGGCTTTGTTTCGTGGATCCCTCAATTCCACAGGCGAAATATGGATCGAACGCCTGATCCGAGACTGGCCATCGGTATCAAAGATGATGCCGACAGAGCTGGAGAAAGGTAGCGAGGGAGGGAGAGGGAGGGAGAGAAGTTGGCTAGAGGAGAGGGACTGACAAACAGAAGATTGACGGATAGAAGAAGAGGAGCGGAGAAGACAAGCTAGAAGAAAGATGAAACGTCCGCTATGCGTCTTCGCTGCAGCGTGTCAATCGACGGATACTGTCAGATCGACACATGTCGTCCTCTCGTCCGCTTCAAACTCCCTCCGCTCTTCCCCGCTATTTCCCGAGCTTTGGGAAAACAGAATACGGAAGCATGATCCGCTTCTCGTCCGTATCGCTCCCGCCCTTGTCTTCTGGGACTCTGACGCCGCGACATATGGATGGCCATCGACCATCTACGGCCATATCCCTTCCTCCATGCGTATATATGCAGCAGCTGTCTCCCTCGAACATATAGGGGCGTCCTTACAGCGCCGCTCTAACATCCCATCACCGCCATGCATCATGTCCAGCTAGTGCGATTATATAATTAGCTCCCGATCCCTTTAAAGCCTGCTCTCCTACGGCAGGCCACACGTCCGCTTGTCTCGCCCTAGCCCCCCATGTACCCTTCAGCTCTCAGTCTTAGCCTCTTTGCTTTCATCCCGCTCTCTGTTGTTCTGCGCGCTCATGCCCAGACGTATACTGCCACTTACAATCCGAGTGATCTTCCCGATCACTCCGAAAATGGACAGTCTGGCACGAACAAGTGCGGGACAGGAAGCAACCAGACCTCGACTTGCCAGAATGCGTATAGTTCGTCTGCAATTCCATTTGGCGTATGCCAATTATACTGATGCTCCATGGATCACAGTCAACTCCGTAGAAGACTTTTGCCTCTTCGCCCCACCGGAACCTGGTCCGGCCTCAGTCATCGGCAACGTCGAGGTTGGTGGTCCCCCAAATCCATTTACAAGATAATTGGCTCATCTTTATCCCTCCAGCAAATTGTGGTCTCGTGGTGTATCAAAGTCAGACGCATTCGTAAAACATTCACCACCCCGCTGATTTTTATTTATTCGGCAGTCCGGATACGGAACTCGTGTCATTCCAGTAGGGTCAATCAAAGGAGCTCACTTCGTCCAGACACCCGATTACGTCCAAATAACGGGAATCGGCGACTTGACCTCCTTGAATATCCCCGCCGGCGATGCGGGTGGTGAACTAGATCCTCATGGTGCCACTGGAAATGGTGCTTCTAGGTCCTTACGTATAGTCATCCGTATTTTCGCTCAGCTGTCATTCTAGGTAATCCCGTCGGTGGCTTGGTCTTCTCCAGCGCATTCAACAATGGGAAGCTCCAGCAGTTGCACGAGTGGACGGTTCGCACCAGGTATCCTTCTGGCTCGACGGATGCTGACTTGTCCTGCTAGAACTTCATGTCCGCCTCGGAGTTCTGTTTCCGAGCTTGTAGGGAGGGTCCTCAGGCTCCTGCATTGTGCCAACACATTTACGACGTCCTGGGTTGTGGCTGGAACATGCCGGGCAACTATAACCCTGGTACATTCGAAAACTGCAAGGGAGACAGTGGCGAGGTACGCACATATGTGTCACCAGCCCGACAACGGTCTGTTCACCTGCGTTAATGGGATAGCCCATGGGTGTCTATGGAGGTTCTACTTTCCACCAAGGGGACCCTGCAACTCCTCCCCCGCATCCGGCTCCTCCGACGTCGCAGTGCACACCGGTTGGTACCATTGGCGTTTCTACTAGCTCCAGTATCCCTCCGTCTGTGTCGTCCTCAGGTGCGCATACTCCTTTGATGTGCCTTGCTTGCGTGTTTAATCGTCGACTTCCAGGTGTACCGCATTCGTCCGTTGGAACGAACGCCACCCCTCGACCAACTGGCACAGTATGACATTCCCCTCATTATTCTTAAACCATCTCATTGCTGATTTTCTCTTCTACCAACCCTCAGAACTCTAACAGCAATGCCAATGGTAACAACAGTGGTGGTTACGCAGTCAGGTCTGGGTTGGAGTTTATCGGACTTGGCTTTTTTACGCTTTTCATGGGTTGGATCTTGGTCGTGATGGTTTGATCTCTTCGCATTGGATTTCATCGGCAATTGGACCATGGACATCTCGATATCACGTTTGGATTGGACTTGTTTTCCCGGAGACTTGACGTTTTGCACTCCACGAAGGGACTGTTA
Organism: Thelephora ganbajun; assembly: GCA_014904855.1. Classification (NCBI taxonomy): domain Eukaryota; kingdom Fungi; phylum Basidiomycota; class Agaricomycetes; order Thelephorales; family Thelephoraceae; genus Thelephora; species Thelephora ganbajun. The sequence goes on from MU118029.1 coordinate 118,282, forward strand.
ACGTTTGATACCGTCGTATACCGCTCACGCATGGACACTGATCCCACTTTTACCCTTTTATTACGATGTTTGACGCCAATAAATCATAATCGACTCGTCATCGGGCCGTATCTCTTTCTTTCATATATTTGCCGGAGAAGTCGTCGGTACCGTCCTCCAGCAAAGCTGGACATGACCTCAAGCTTCAAGCTTGAGATCGTACCATGTTGCTTATGTAATTTCCTCAACACGTTCCATAAAAACGAACGACCATGAAATCGTACTCATTAGACGCGATTCGCTGCCCCTTCTTACCTCCCTCTCCTCCTCCATCACCACCACTGTGAGTATCTTGTTCTATGTTCTATGTTTTGTGGTTTTCTTTTTCTGTGATGAGAATATACCTGCAAAAGTTTGTGACGTGTTTCGACACCATGGAGCTACCCCTTTGGGGAGTAATTCAAGTCTCTGACCATTTTTATTTTATTTCTCTCGGCCCTTTTTTATTTTATTTATCACCTTTATACGTGTCAACTCGTACTGACTCTTGGTTTCCCCACTAGTCCTTCTTACCCCCATCCACATACCTCTAGCGATGGCTGACGCTCGTTCGACCGACCGTATCGGCAACTATACCAAGTTCTGGGACAAGGACACGAAGCATGAAGGGGCCGAGGTCCAGGGTGCTCGTGTCGACAACTACGCCGAAGTCGTGAACGGTTAGCCACGCTTCAAGTCTATCTCATCTGCACACCTGATGGATTTTCTTTTATCGTGACGTGTAGGTTACTACGATGGCGCCACCGAACTGTACGAGTTCGCTTGGGCTCAATCATTCCACTTCTCTCGATTCAACAAGGGCGAAGCCTTTGCTGCTTCTCTTGCCCGTCACGAGCACTACCTTGCCCTCAAGATGGGTCTTAAGCCCGGTATGCGCGTTTTGGACGTCGGATGCGGCGTTGGCGGTCCTGCACGCGAGATCGCCAGGTTCTCCGACGTCAATATCGTCGGCTTGAACAATAACGCTTTCCAAGTTGGTCGTGCGACCAAGTACGTCAAGGAATTGGGTCTCCAGAATCAGATCCAATTCGTCAAGGGTGACTTCATGAAGCTTGCTGAGCAGTTTGGGGAGAACTCGTTTGATGCTGTCTATGCCATCGAGGCTACCTGCCACGCACCTACTTGGGAGGGTGTTTATGGTGAGATCTTCAAGGTCCTCAAGCCTGGAGGAATCGTAAGTCCAATCCAGTTCTTGTTCACTGTATCCTCAGTCTCACAATGTCCCTCAAGTTCGGTGTGTACGAATGGTGCATGACTGATGAGTGGGACCCATCGATCCCAGAGCACAAGGCTCTTGCCCACGAGATCGAGCTTGGCAATGGTATCCCTGAGATGCGTCCCTTATCCAAGTCTCGGGAAGCTCTCGGGACGGTCGGTTTTGAAGTTGAGCACGAAGAGGATTTGGCGGAGCGACCGGACGAGGTGAAGTGGTACTACCCCCTTGAGGGAGACATCTGGAAGGCCCAGACTGCTTGGGATATGATCACCGTTTGGGGAACCTCCTGGAGTGGGATGCTCATTACCCATTCCGCGATGTGGATTATGGAGCTTCTGGGTCTGCTCCCCAAGGGAACGCTGCAGGTCGTGAATTCCCTCAAGTCGGCGAGGACCGGGCTTATCAAGGGTGGTCAGTCGAAGTTGTTCACTCCCATGTATCTCGTCATCAGTAGGAAGCCATCGAATCAGGAGTGAGAGGACTTGTTTGCTATTTTGTCGTTTGCTGGTCATTGTTACATCTTATATCATTTCTTTGAAAATTAGGATATCATATCGGGTATAATACACATACAATTAGAGACCTTTCCACATCCATTTTTTGGAACCAGTCCGAGCGTCACCGTATGAAGCTGGGAGTTTCATTTCATGTTGTTTATGGATACAACAGCAACGAGGAGAATCATGAAGGCATGGGCGGGTGGGTACATGAAGAAGGTATAAATGATATTAGCGCTCGGAAGTGTCCTTGAGAACCAGAAGAAACAGTCCGTTCGTTCATTTCTCGTCGGAAGGTTCATTTCCTCATCCTCTTGGGATCTGGGCCTCCACCTCCAACGCCTTCACCACCAGTGAAGAGTGCACCGAGAGGTTCCCGCTTCGCGGTCACGTTCGTGTTTCCGTTACCGTTTCCATTGTTGCTCCCATTTGTGGACATGGCCGAGAGGCCCATTCCGGTCGAGACTCGTTTGAAGCCCGATCCTCCCGGTCTGGTTGCGGAGAGGTTAGTTAGCGAATAACAAAGTTAGATTCCGAAAGAGAGGGGGGGAGGAAGGTGGACGCTGGTACTTACTGCTGTTGCGGATGTTGAAGCATCGATTCGGCAGGACGTTTGGAACCTATCCCAGACTGATTTTGGTGAATGATCGTTTCGTCAGCCTCGCGCCCCGAGAACAGAGAGAATTATAACACGTACGACACCAGGTGGGAAAGAGAAACCGCCTGCTGAAGGTCTGTGGTTATTGGAGCTGGAAGGCTGAACGTTAGAGTTGGTGAGGTTCGTTCTACCTCCATTGCCATTGGTTCCAGTTCCGGTGGAGGTTCCATTGCCGCCGGAGCGAACGTTCGGAAGCGGCTGAAAGCTAACCTCCTTGCTGTTGCTGTTGTTACCGTTCGGATTTACCCCCGTGGAGGCGGAATTGACAGGGCTAGACCCCCCTAATCTCTGGACCGAGTTGCTGTTTCTATTCGTCGAAGAACTAAGACCATTGTTACTGAGGTTGTTCTGACCAGAGACAGAAGCGGTGACATCTCGTTGAGCAGAGGCAACGGGACCTGAGACAGATGGGGTTCCCTTCCGCGGGTCCAAGTTCCCCGAGGAATTGGCGTCTTGAAACCCAGAGTCGTCTTGGTTTGCAATCGATTCGTCTGCTTCAAAGTCAATAGGACGACCCAAATCCACATCAAGATCGAGGTCGAAATCTCCCATCATCCATCTCTCGTCGTCAGATTCGAAGAATGTCACATCCTCCTCCACGGCCATGCAATCTACGTCCACAGACGTCGTAGCGGGTTCTATTGCGTCTGGCTTCGCGGCCGGCTGTTGTGGCTGCTGCTTCGGGGCGGTAGGTGTAGCATTTGAAGATTGATTCTTTGGAGGTGGAGGTCTGTATATATTGGTAGGGGTATTTCCGGCGTTGGGCGTAGAGCAGGAGTTATTCTGTTGCGGGGCGTTCTTCGTCTGAGAGATGGTATTGGAGTGGGTAGGGCGGTTGTTAACGGTCGTGTTGAGTCCTGGAGGCTGCTGCGTTACGGGTTCGGGTTTGGCGGGCTGATCATTGGTAGTGGAGGTATGGAGATGACTGGGGATGTGATTATGATTCTGATTGTTATTATGATTGATCGACGACGGTCCGGCCAGTGGCTTGATGAGATTGGGGTCGGGCTTTTGTTCGGCAAAATCAGGTCGGCGATGCAACGAGTCCTTGTCCAGTTTGGGCTATCGTGAGAAGAACATCAAAAGGATCAGCAGGAGGGAATGATAAAGTGGCGCTTATGACAAAGGGGCTAACTGACCGGTGGTGGAGGCTTGATCTTCTGGATTTCTCTGGTGTACTCCTTATCGTAAAGGCAGTTTCCAAGGAGATTTCCAAAGTTACGCAAGGCCCGCTTCAGGCCATCAGTGACGGCCTCTTTCCGACACTGGAAGGTAGGGCCCGAAATCGGAGATAAGTATGAAAGGAAAAAAGTCGACCGAATATGAATTGACGCGCCGAGCGTACCTTGTCAAAAGCAGCACCTTTGCCCTTGCAGTTCTCTATCGTTCCGTATCCAATGTCTTCATGGTATACCCCATCTCTGAGCGTGACTCGTACGATGGCGGCAATTCCGACGGTATATCTCTGCGTGTTTGGATCGCAGTCTGCGAAATCGCAAGTAACGTTCACAACAGCAGTGCTCCAGCCATTGAAACCGAAGACTTCATTGGCGAGATTGATGACTTTCCAACCCTCGGTATAGGTAAGTTTCATTCCGTTTCCCCCTGGTCGCGTGGAGATGTATTCTGGACCGAGTTTTTGGTTCAGCTTGGCTTGGAGGGCTGCGAGCTTCATTTCTGTGTCCGCAGAAAGGTTAAAAAACGTGGAATCGTTGGGATTACACGAGAAGGCGTCTTGAGGGTGATAAGTCCCGTGCATAGTGGGATTGAAAGGTGTTGAGCCGTGTCTGGATATCGATTCGTGTTGGTATGTCGAGTGTGGCATGTGAGAGCCTCCAGCGCGAGCCTGGTAGGAGTCTAAGAGATGTTTACTGAAGGGATCAGACATCCAACATGAACGTTGGGAAGGAAGAGAGATAACGAAGGTGGTGACTCTGAGGTGAAGAATAAATTGTCAACCTGCGGTGTGGCTGTGAGAGAGCAGAGTCAAATTGCCGGACGAGGCTGAGTCACGTGGTTCCTGTTTGGGGGTCTCGTGACTTTTGTTGTTCCCGGGACCTTTAGGTCCAGGGTCTTATCGACTTTTTTTCAACGGCTCTCAGCCAAAAACCTTATTTCGAGCAAGTCCGTGACATGTCACTCTGTGACCTTCTTTTTTTCAGACGTTCCGCCTCGCGCACCTAGAGATAGCCGCTCTCCTCTGTGTTCTTATCTACAAAGTGGACGGCAGCACCTTCAGTGGTGAGGTTCCCACTGTCCCCTAGTGGGCCAACCCACCACACGACTGCCCAGATCCAGGCAATTCTCTTGGCGACTTTTCCTGCTTTGCTACAATGCTCAGCAAGTAGCGTTTCCCCAGCGAGGAGAGCGATTTGGAGGAATCACACGTTTGGTACCAGCCGGTTACCTAGGTG